>ML835020.1:56661-72168 GCA_009831015.1 Picea engelmannii
TCTTGTACTTGAACATTTAAGTGGGGTAAAAGGAGGTTTCCCCCTCGAAGAGGCTTATTATCTGAAATTATCTCTTTTTCAAGGCGTTGAGTACTTTTCCTGAGGTTTTTATATGCTATATTGATGTTTGGTTCTTAACAAATGTTGCCTTATGTACTCGTCCAGAAGCCTTTTGACAGATTACGCATTTGCGGCATAATGTATGAGCATCTTTGAAAAGCGTGGGCCAATAATACCCTGCCCTTAATACTTTGTGGGCAGTAGTGTCTCCACCGAAATGCCCACCAGCTTCCCCTGCATGCAATTCTGATAAGACTTTATCTACTTCATCTCTTGCTAGACAACGCATAAGGATTCCATCAAAAATTTTGTGAAATAATACACCATTCACAATCTGGAAAGGTGCAGACTTTAATCTCAACGCTCTCCTCTTTTTGGGATCCAGGTGACGGAGAGCTGAACCATGTGTTAGATAAAACTTAATGTCACCATACCAAAGATTTGTAGAATTTTGTACATAGCAGATTTGACTTTGATTATGTCGATCTTCAATTAACATATCAGTTTGATTTTGTTGTTCTTCAACTGAATCGGTGACCAATTTACATAGACCTTAGCCTCTAACAATTTGTGCCGAGGTGATCTCGAGATCATACTCTTGTAAGGATGTCACCCAGTTTGCCCATTTTTCACCCAGTTCTTTCTGTACTAACAAATTTCTGACAGCAGGGTAAGGAACAATGACTTTAGTTCTCGATTTCAGTAGATACGATCGAAAATGTTTTATTTCTTTAAAAATAGCGTAATCCTATTGATCTACAGCTGGATAATTAATCTTTGCTCCCTTAAAGTTTGAGCTCATAAAGGCAATGGGAACTTCATTGCTTTTAGCATTCTTTTGGGTTAGCACAGCAGCATAAGATCGATCAGAGGCAAACGTGTAAGGAGTAAAGTCTCGCGAAAAGTCAGGGCTCATTAAGGATGGAGCCTCCACTATGGATTTTTTTATTGAGTCAAAAGCTTGACTTTCTTGAAGTCCCCAATGGTATTGCACATCCTTTTTTATTAAGTTTTATAATGGTCTCACCATTTCCGAAAAACTCGGAACGAACCTTTTGACAAAATTTATCTGACCTAGAAAGGATTGCATAGATTTTTTGGAAGAGGGGGAGGGAGTTTTGAAATGACTTGAGCCCTCTCAGGGTCAATGATCATCCCTTCATTGGATACTATGAAACCGAGCAGCTTGCCTTGTTCCACTGCAAAGACGGATTTTTTAGGATTCAGAGAGATGTCGTACTTACGACATCATTGTAAAACAGATCTCATATGGGCTAAGTGATCCCCCTTATTCTTGGAGAAAACAGTGACATCATCGAGATAGACCACTACAGATTGATTGATTAGACCGCGAAAAGCGATATCCATCGCTTTCTGGAAAGTGGCACTGGCATTTATAAGCCCAAAGGGCATCTTTCTGTAAGCATAGGTTCCCCATGGAGTACGGAAAGTGGTTTTCAACTGGTCTAGAGGAGACATGAGGACTTGGTTGTACCCTGAAAAACCGTCTAGTAGCGACAATCTTTCAGAACCGGATACCTGCTAGAGAATTTGTTCCATCGGAGGAACGGGGTAGTTGTCTTTATCAGATGCTCGGTTTAAGTTTCGAAAATCGACACATAGTCGGATTTCGCCACTTTTCTTCCTCACAGGGACAAGGTTAGAAACCCATTGTGTATGCCTTACCAGGAAGATTATCTTTGCATTCAATAGTTTGTTTAGTTCCTTCTTGACCGTTGGTTCTAGTTTTGGGTGCATCTTTCTTAACTTTTGTTGAAAAGGTTGAGTCAAGGGTTTCATGGGGATGATGTGTTGTATAATGTTAGGATCGAATGTTTTTAGATCAGCATAAGTCCAAGCAAAGACATCCTTAAATTCTTTAAACAATTTAATAAAGTCTAATTTCTCTTGCTCAGAACAGCCTGTTCCCAAATTGATGCATTGTGGATTATCTTTAGTTCCTAGATTTACTTTTTCATGGGTTAGGGAAGAACTATTGGTTTTACAATTTACTGATTTTCTGAATTTATCATGCAAATCATAAAAAAATTCTAATCTTACCACAGATTTTGGGATAGAATTTACCAGATCTTATGTCGTTTCTTGAGACCTTGGGTCCGATATTACCGTAAAATTGTGGAGGTCTTCGTCATGGGTGCCTTCATCGATAACCGCACCTTGGAAAGTGTCTTCCATGTGAAGGATATTGATGATCTGTTGATCATCATCGAACACTCTCCAATTAGTGATGTTGTCCGGGACTAATGGTATGAATAACAACTCAATGGAAAACCCGTTCAGAGAAAGGCCTTCTACGGGAAAAAGTTTGGAAGCAACATTAGCCAACAAGTCAGCCTCATAATTATTTAATATTGGAATGGAATTAATGTTAAATGCAGAGAATCTGTGCATTAGATTCCATACCTCAGCTTGATAACTTTTCAGGTGTGGAGATAGGCAATGAATGGAATTCCTTACCTACCTGACCACAATTTTTGAATCGTCGAATACCATTAAATTCTGTATTTTCAAATTTAGCGCCTTTCTGAGTCCTTGCAGAAGTGTCTCGTATTCAGCCGTGTTCTTTGTGCATTCAAATTCTAATCGGAAAGCGATCAAAGTTTGGTTACCTGCCGGGTCAATGAGCACACATCCTACACCAACTCCTTCTTTAGATTTGGATCCATTGAAGTAGAGAGACCATATGTGAGTCTCATCAGTCGTATGTGACACATTAGGGAGAAATGTCGATTGTGTGCATGTCATGAGTTCTGACTGTTATTCCGGGTCAGTAATGGTAGAAGATTATGCCATGAAGTTACCGAAAAAGGTGTTCATTCCCTGCATTTCAGGTGAATTAGTAGAAGCAGTAAATGGTTCATTGGTGTCATTTAAATCAGTCATGGTAAGCTTGAGATAACGCTCATGATTGATCTTGATTTTGTTAGGCTTTCCATTCTCTGGCAGCCACAAATGAGACCAGTGTGTCGCAAAGAAATCGCGCAGTTGTTCGGACCAATCCCTACTTAAAAATAGGCCATATACTTCAGGGACGTCCACGACAATAATATCAATAATCTGGTGAACTTTAGGATTAGAGGATAATCTGATAAGGACATTTTTTAATTCACCTATCACCTTAACACTGGTCTGATCAAGCTGAATAATTTTCAGACTTGAAGGTTGGACTTCAGCATTGATTTTTTGGCAGACAGACCAAGGCATTACATTTGATGATGCGTCAGAATCTACCATACAATTATGTACATTCCTATTGAAAATTTTGAAGGTCAACAGAAAGGGTGGGACATTTCTACGAGTGTTAACAGCAGAACTTTGTTGTTTTTTAGTCACAATCCCTAGAATTATTTTATCTACATTTGTTACACTTTTTACAGCAAGGTCTCTTTTATTCGAGGGTTCTAGTGTTGTTTTAACGGGGACCTTTTGAGGTGTTTTAGGGCTATTTTCTGCAAATTTGTTATTGTTCAGATTGTTGTTTTTGTTGTTTTCTGCAATGTTCTGAAGCATCTTTTCCAGAAGAAAAGAAAATTTCAACAATTCATAAACAGAAATATTAGCTCTAAGTTTCTTAAGGTCTTCAATCAAATCATATTCTAAACTTGGGGTTGTTGAATTCTGTTTAGTTTTAGTCTACTTAAACTGTTTTTGAGGTGCATTAGTTCCAATTTCAGAAGAGGATTTGTTTTGTGTTTTGCTTCTGGTATTGTAAGGATGAACCGTTTCAAAATTGGCTTGAAAGATACTATCCGAAAAATGCTCGAAGATGTTGGGAGAGGATTCGTCCTCTTCCACTATTTCTTGTTCAACTACATCTTCAGAAATCTCAGGGGGACCTAAGTTATCATGAGCTTCAAGGATTGTTTGTATCGCATATTGTAGGCTTTCTAAATTAAGGCCTTCAGAATTTAAGTTGGGTCAGTTTGTGGGAAAAGGTTTTCTAAAAGGGGGTTTGTAAGACCCTTTGCTTGAAGAAGATTCTTCAGCCGATCTCCTTAAATCTACGACTTGATTTGACAATTTTTGAACGACCTTTTGTAAACTTTCCAGATCTAAACTCTCTGATTGAGTTTTGGTTTAGGGAGGTCTAGGAAGAATTTCTATTTTCTTCTTGGAAGATGGGGTAATCTCTGCCTCGTTACTAATATTATCCTTTAGGCTTAGAATATCTTTCTCAATTTGGCTTGCCTCCTTGAAGGCTTCCAACAATGTTACCTTCTTAGACCTTTTTACCCAGATTGCTATGTTCCGGTGTAGGGCTTTGGTGTAGTATGCGACGATAAGATTTTCAGCAGGCATTGAATCAATGGGGATTCGATTCTTTAATGTTATAAACCTTTGATTAAAGTCTTTTATTTTTTCCTTAGGGTTCATCTTTAAACTGGAGAGTTCCATGACTAAGACTTCGGGAGATTTGTCGTCTCCGAATTTCTCAAGGAAACAAGATTCGAATCTATCCCAAGATACAATAGTGTGGGGTTGTTGGGAAAAATACCACATAGAGGCATTGCCTTCAAATGTGTATGGAAAAATTCTACATACTACATCTTTGTGTTCTACGCTTCAAAGTCTAATGGCTAGCATGAATTTTTTTATGTGATCTTCGGCGATTTGCTTAGAATCTGGATCGAATTTAGGGAGCCATTTCTCTGTATGTTTAGGAAAAGGATGTTGGGGTCCAGGTATGGCCACAGCATCTTGATCGAGCCAAGGTCTGGTGGGATTGTTTGGATTTTCCATGGGCGTGGGTGGTGTCAAAGGCTGAGATGAAGAATTTCCTTCATCCGATGACTCTTCTCCTAAAGAGGAGGGAGATGAAGGCGGTGGTGAAGGTGGGATACCAGATCCTCCGGCTGCAGGAGTGGGGATGTGATCTGGATCCGTAGGATTTAGGAGAAGACTAGTGTCTTCGAGTTGCTCTCTGATATCAGAGAAATCTAGCAGTTGATTTAGTGGTCGACCTGGTTGTTTGAAACAGGCCAAAGCACTGTGTGTCCTTAGAATTGATTGACGAACAATTTCTTGTACGTCGGACCCTGGAGGGTTTGGTGTTACTGGCTCAATGGTAATCTGTGGCTTTTCGTTTGAGGTGGTTGTTGTTTGAGAAGTAATGTTTTCGTCAAAACGACTTCTTGTTACTATAGGAGAGCAGGTGTGTGGGGAGGAGTCTTGTGACCTCCACGTGCCATCAATCGTGTTCAGGCCCTCCTTCTAGCGCCATTTGTTGACGGGAAAAAATGACCGTCCGTCAATTGGAAGAACGAGTCTGGTCCAGGGTTGTCTAAATAACCCAAGCCATTTGGTATAACTCGTTCCGACGGGTTTAATGGCTCTGTTAGCCAATCTAAAAATCCTAGAAGAAACAAATAAAAGAAACAAAAGAGATAACTATTAAATAATTATTCAATATATATAGATATACATATAACTATTATAGATAATATTTATACGACAGGTATGTCTATCTTGTTTATGTTCATGATATACAAATGGCAAGTTTTAATCTAAACTCACGAAAATCTATGTAAAGATGGTTGCTTTAACGAAAGCAGATAAAGAAAACACATAAGTTATTTTTTGTTTTTTCTTTATTAATCTACGATTAAATAGAAAAACATGATATGAAACAGGAGTATGTGGACGGTCAAAGCCAGACCATATATTAGATTTTTGAAGACAAACAAACGACAAAAAATAAAAGAACTAACCTATTAATGCATCCAACGTCTGTATAACAGAGAATATCCATCCACCTTGCCCGAGAGGTAAACTTGCAACGAACCTTAAGATTGTTCTGAATAAATGTGAAACAATATGTTGGAAACTGAGTTTCAATAACAGAATGTATAATACAAATAGTCGCGGTGATCTTATGATTTACAAGCAATTACAGTGAGATAAGTCTCATTGTAAGAACTTTGCATTTAAATGTTCAACAGAAAATTAAAGATAAATCTCATAATTTGAGCTGAATAGATGATCACCCTATATAATATCTAAAGCATCACATATGGAAAGAATTTATTAATAAATTATCCCAACTCATAATAAAGCATGAAGACAAAAGCTATCAACACCTATTATCATATCAAGATAAACAGAACTTGAACTAAGACACCATACATAAGAAGCTAAAGTTGTAATATGTATTTCTGTTCCATTCAAGTCTGTGCATTAATTGTCCATGCTTCAGCCCCAGGCCAAGATGTTTTCATTACAAAAAATATGAGTTTTTAAAGGGTTCAGAAAAGCTAATTGTCTTATCTTATGAGATAAGATTAAATCTCTACAATCATCTACTGATTACAAAAATAGGGGGGGAATATAACCACCCCAGATCACACTAAATCTCTAAAAACGAAAAAGAGTTTGTTCCTGTTTACACAAAAATGAGCCATGGATATGGCTAATAAGCTCAAAAAATATCTAGGTCATTTAGTCACCATAAACTCCCAAATATCCTGAAAGAAAAAGATGAAATAAAGAAATTCAGATATACATTTAACCAATATTTTCCAAATTTCGAATAAGAATAGACTGGCTACATAATCTGTTGATTCTGTAGCTAGTCTTATTTTAGCAACAAAATCTAATTTATTATATGAACAAGAATGTAACACTATTTTAAGACAAAAACAAATCTTTACCTTTAACTGGAAAATCAAATCGATTCACATGCTCAGAATTGATCACTGTAGTGACACTTTCGACATTTTTTACTATGATGTTCCCTGTTGTTTTCGAACATTTTCCTTGTCTCTGGACAATGGACTTGAGCCTACGATTTTCATATGTTAGGGGGTCGACCAGATCGGTAAGGGTTTTGATCTGTGATTATAAAATGGGTATGTCTGTGTAATACTTGTCAAACCAGAACAGACAAGTTTCACATTGTGAACCTGTGACGGTCGTTTGAGAATACCCGTAGTTGTGTGTCGGACTGTCTTCACTATTGCCTTTAGGTTTGTTATCAAACTTGTTACCTGGAAATCCGAGTCTGAGCTCTCATGGATCTCGATCGTTTTGATCGAGCTCACATGAGGGTTTGATTTATTTCGTAGTTTCCTTGAGATCAACCTACCTTCCCTTTTATTTTTAAAACCTAAATCGATATCACCTTTAGATGGATTTCCCACGGGTCTGTTTGTATTCTTAGCAGAGACATTAGGACGTATGTGTTGTTCATGGCTCTGCTCAGCAACTTGTGGGTCGGGTATAGTCTTACTGAGTGTGGTCGTAACACAGGCCTGTGTAGGTGAAGGGACCGCTCTGGTAGGAACTATGGTTTCCTCTATCATAGGTTTGTCAACCTCTATAGCATTGGAGTCAACGAAACCGTTTCGGGTCAGGAAAATGTTCCAGACATCATTTTGTAACTTCAATTGATATACCAACAGTATCTTTATTAAGCCGTGGTGAAACAAGCTTAAATCCAATTGTTGTCTTTTATACCTCTTTGCCTTTTTATACAAGCTTCTCCACGGGTAATAGGGCATATTTAATTGAAACCCAATGAAATTTATAAGCAAACGTATATGATATAGAAAAACAAAACCAAAATGGCCTTCGTAGGTTACGAATTGTTTCAAGACTACTAGAAATCCATGCCACCAGGTTTTCAACATGGACACAGGCATACCTTTGTCACAGCAATTGATTTTTCGAGACGTGAAGAAAAGGCTCCATGGAACCCCCTCGACCTTGGCGTTTTTGAATCACTTCCGCCCAGTCAAAGAAAGATATGTTGCTTGACCTAAAAACTCCTATGTGACCTCAACCTGAATGTCTCCTACCTTGGCTCAGCATCCGTCAAAAGAAAGGGTGTATTCCTGAGCGGTTCGCAAGTTAAAACCCTGGAATTTCTCAAGAAAAACAAGCCAGCCTTGACCCTCGATATCCTCCCTTGAATCATCACACAGGAGCAGGGTCTGAGAGCCATTGGGTTCAATCCTGACGACCGGGGCCATTGGGATACAAAAGGTAGACAATGAAACACGGTGAGTAGGGAGGGTTTCTAGGAGAAGACCAGAACGACATTTCAAAACCAAAACTCAACAATACCCTAGCGTGTATGAACAGAGGTTCTTCGATACCAAATGAAAGGCGTTATGTGAAATGAATGCCAGGAGTACATGTGAAAACCGAGATTTAGCTCGAGGTGATGGGATCATCGTTGTCGGACTGCCACCTCCCACAAGGTACAGGCCACAACCAAGTTCATTTAATTTTTATGATTGCGCAACAAGGTGGGTTTGGTTTCTAAAGTTTAGGAGAGGAAAAATTTATAAACCAAAATGTAGTGACAAGGATACGCATGACTAAAATCCACAAAAAATATATCAAAGTTTAAATTAAATGGACCCTTGGTGAATCACATAACAATCCATAAACATACTTCACATTTGAGGAGTCAATAAAGAAGATGAGCTTGATAGCAAGAAACAAAATCTTTATTGACAAAAACTATGGAGCCATCTACCTTTCATAAACTTTAGACAAAAGGGTAATACAATCATAAGTTTCAATGCTTCATTCATGCTTTCAATCATGAACGAAAGCACAAAAACGAAGAAAGGAAAACAATAGGAATAATCGAGACATCATATTTACATTTCAAAGCTACTTTCGAAAAGTAATAACCCCATGACCACGTGTAGGCAGCTACATAAATTATCATTTGTTGCGTTTAAAAAGTGAAAACATGTAGGGCTGCCAACAAGATGGTACACACATTTGATGATTATGGTTGAGTCTTATAAGGCATGGGTTTCCTCTTCTTCTCCAACAACCAATATGTAGTATCAAACGTTGAATTTATAGCTACCAAATTAGAAATCCAATGTAAAGGTTAGAAACTGGAGCAAACAACCATTTCATTATTGCCATCAAAATCACATAGATGGACAGTCTTAGATATTTGGTTGTTGTGGTTAATGAGGGCAAAGAAAATTGATTTTAAGGATTGATAATTTTTCTTACAATGTGTAAATAGTACTATAGAATGTAGTATAGAAACAAAATTCAATCACACAAAAATCAACACATTTAACACAATATTTACCCTAGAAACCCAGATAGGAAAACTAGCATTGGAATGGCTTCGATCAGTATTTATTTATTATTAATCTCTTTGGTTTACAAGCATACAACTCCATCTAGCTCTCTTGAGCATTTACATTCATTTCTCAAGGATTTGTTACAACATTCCTTTCACAATATTAGCCATTGAAAGAACCCCTTCTACCTTTCTCTACCTCGGTTTAATGACCACAACAATGGTGATGATGATAATGACCACGACGATAACAATAATGATGACCACAATGATGATGAAGAACATGACAATGACAATAAAGATGACCACGATGATGATGATGATGACAATTGGTTTTTTTGTGTGCTCTAATTTTAACCATGTGATGGTTTAGATATTTACTTCCTTGTACAAGTTAGATAAGGATCCTCGACAACCTTCTTTGACCACCCTCTACTCTATAGATTATTAAGTTGGATCCATGAACTCCCATCAATTCCAATGGTATTATGGTTGAGCAAGTTATGGTTAATCAAGGCTCCGATGGGAATATCATTTCTAAACAATTATTGAAGGACATTATGTATCCTCTCGTAGCGCACACAAATCATTTCCCTCCATGTGGGAGATGACAAGCCCATGCCCATCTAGTAAATTATAGATAATGTTGTGATGTATGTTAAGTTTTTCAAGGGTAATAATGACTTTCAATTTTTTATAGTGCTTCAAGGGTCAGGGAATTTTGGGTTAGAGGATTAGTGGGTTAGTGGGTTGGGATAGGGTTAATGGGGTTAGATAGACCTGTGAGTTAGGTTTATCAATTTAGGGGGTCAATGGGTTGGGATTAGTTGTTTAGGGGATTATCCATGCATTGTGCATTAGGGATTATAGTCTATTAGATTAGGCATGTGTGGGTTAAAGGTTAAGAATCAATGGGTTAGTGTTGAGGATTAAAGTTTGGTAAGTTAGTGTTAAAAGTCTTTAACAAGTTACAGGAGTGAAAGGGGGCAATTGCATGAGGGGTCACTACTATGAAGGGACATGTGTCAAGTAGATATGGATTAGAGGGTTATTAGTTGGTGAGCTACTAGATCAACCATATTGTCGCCTATGTTAAGATACATCAACATTGGCATGACGATGACAATGATTATGATGATGATGATGACAATCATCATCGTCATCGTCATTGTCATTGTCATTGGCATCATTGGCATGAAGATCGTGATCATCTTCATCATCATCATCATCATCATCATCATCATCATCATCATCATGAAGATGACGATGATGATGACGATGACAAAAATGATGATGACAATGATGGCAATGAATGGGGTTTTTGGTGCATATTTGAACCATATGATGATTTACATATTTACTTCCTTGTACAAGCTAGATAAGTAGCCTCAACAACCTGCATTGACCACCCTTTTCCCAAATATATTATTAAGTTGGTGTGCCCATTAAGTTCAATGGTATTATGGTTAAGTGAGTTATGTTTAATCAAGGCTTCGATAGGAATATCATTTCTAAACCAATCTTGAAGGACATTATTTATCCTACAATAGCCCATGCAAAAAATTTCCTCGATGTGGAAGATGAGAGGCCTAAGCCCATCTGGCGAAATCTAAATAATGTTGTGATCTAAGTTTTTTTAAGGGTAAGAATCACTTTCAAGTCTTGGTATTTATTCAAGAGTTATGGTGTTTTGGGTTAGAGGATTAGTGGTATAGTGGGTTGAGATAGAGTTAATGGAGTTAGAGAGACTTATGAGTTAAATTTATTAGGTAAGGGGGTATGTGGGTTCAAGTTATTGGGTTAGAAGATTAGGGGGTTAGTCATGCATTATGCATTAGGGGTTAGAGGTTATTAAATTAGGCATGTGTGGGTTAATGTTAAGGGTTATATGGGTGAAAGGGGATGATTGCATGAGGGGTCATTTAAACAAAGGGATGTGAGAGGTAGATATGGGTTCAAGGGTTATGGGTCAATTGGATACCAAGTAAACCATGGTCAACCATGATCAAATATGGTCCACCATTGTCACAAAGGTCAACAATGGTCAATGGTGGTTCATGTGGGAAATGCAGGTGGAGGGTTAACGGGTTATTGGGTCTCAAGGGTAAGAAGGTTTGTGGGTGATGGGATTATCAAGCTACAATGTTAATGGATCAATAGTGGATAAGTGGGCATGGAATTATATGATGAGTGAGGTTTCATTGGGGTTCATCATTGCCAATGGTCAAGGAGTAACAGGGGTTGGTGTGTCTAAATATGATATGTGTGTCAATGAGCACCAAAATGATATGTGTGTCAATTAGGTGGGTCTAAATATGATATGCATGTCAATGAGCACCAAAATGGATTAGGTGGTTAATGATTTTGTGCATGGGTCATGTGTAGTTCATCAATTGTGTGGGGGATTATGATGAGGGGATTAGTAGATCAATAATTTTTAACAATGTGGGAGGGTAAGATTGTGTTAGGGGGTAACCGTTTCAAGTTAGGGGTTATATGTTGTATGGTTTTGTAGTGGTTGGAGGTTGTGGTATATTAAGGTATTGTGTATGGGGGTTAGAATTGGACTAGGGGTTTCAATGGTAAAGGTTCATTTTGTTATAGGTTTCCATGTTGAGTGGTTAGGGAGTTAGTTAATGGTCAAAGCTTAATGGGTTAAGTTGGTTAGGGGTTATGGGTGAGGGGGTTAATGCACTTTGATTTTAGAGGTAAATGTATCATTGTCATATTTTAACATATGTAAACAAAAACAAAAACTGACATATCTTTTTGAGATATGTGTATTAAAACAAATGTTTGGATCATGGAAATCCTTAACATATTGGCATATATTTTCATAGTTGGGAGGATTTTTTGGTAATCGTTTAAATGGTGTACTAAACATTATGCTCATTGTTGTGTATTTTAGGAATTAGAGGAGGCCATGGATGCAAGTTAAGGTATTTCAAATGACAAATTTTCATTTGAGGACATGCCCAATCAGAACATAATAAATGATGTGGGGAATCACGCAAACGAATGGACATTAATTTCTTTAATATACGGAAGTAGTGTAGTTAATGTTTGTTTTGTATTTCAATATCAATACACTATACATTTTATTATCCCACCAAATATATAATACATATTTTTGTATTTTTTAGATCAAGATTGATGATATCTTGAATGATCAAACAACAAACAAAGCATATGTAGAGTATATGTGTCTATAAGAAAAAAATAATGAACGTGTGGATATGGACGTCAACCTCCAACTATTAAATCATGTCATCGACAGTGGGTAGAAGAGGAAATGACAATAAAGTCTCCAAAAAGACAAGATAATGAGAGAAATTGAGCACAATTTCACAATAGTATCGAATTTTGTTTTTTGCACCAAAAAAGTGGAATCTAAAATAATCACATATAATGTCGATTATAGCCTCCACCCATTAAATTGTGCCATGTTTCACCCAAAAATGCAAAAGAACACATTAAAAGCGGAGATGGAGGCAAAAAAGGAGGTTATAAGGGAAGCAAATGGCAAGGTTTTGTTGTGGTGAACTATGCCAACATCATGATCGGTCAGTAGACAAATACACTAACAAGTTCAATACTTGCATGGATCCTCTGTTCATTAAAGAAGAGGATATAAAACTAGTTATTGAGTACTAAAATACACTACATCAACACATCAATCGGAAGTTAGAATTATTGATTATTCAAACATTTGCAAATGCACACAAATTGTCACAACGGATAGACCAAAAATCAAATCCAAGCAACACACCAATTCTTCTAATCATCAACACAACTACTAGAATGACACCACCAGGCATGACAAAATGTGCAATAAGAAGAATCAATTCAATATGGAGATTCATCCTTACAACCTTACAACATCAAATGACTTAAGTGCAAGAAAGAGATTTGTGTTACCAAACAATGCACATTGTAATACACAACCTACTTCAAGAAGGACAAGGTAGCATGTGATGTGAGACATTTGGAGATATGTGACATGTTATTAGGACAACCTTACCTATCGGAGTGGCATAGAGTTTATACATCTAGACCGCATAGTGTCATGCTCAAGATCAAAGGTAGACTATTTTTCACTCTAGAGATAAAACCTAAATTAAATATTATTTGAATAATGTTATAGATGAATCAGTCATACAGAAGAAAAAAAAAATTATATTAGCTAACCAATTGATCTATGTGAAAAAATTATCATGCCCATCCAAGTATCCTCCATTGTGAAAATAGCACAACATAATTAGCTACATACACTTTTAGAGGAATATACATATGTCATTAAAAACTCTCACGAAGCTCCTCTCCATTATTACGTCAAGCACAACATTGATCTTGTTCATGGAGCATTTTTATCTAATGAACCATTTTATTGCAACGCTTTGCTAGAAAATATTCAAATCCAATAACATGACCTCCTACATTTCTATCCATATCGATAGTGATAATTTATGTCCACATCAATAAAGATAATTTTGATCATCTCAAACACTATTTGTTCTTTTATGTCACTTGATATATTTTTTCATATCAATTGAAATGCAAGAGATGCAAAAACAAACTAAATGACATCCTACATGGCAATACATTGTTTAATGTCATGCACAAACTAGATTTTATTCGATAAATAACTTGAACATTATATGTCAATCAATATAATGATCCATAATTAATCTTACATGGATCATGATTCCCTAATAATTCATATTTGATTCGATTGATAATGCTCACATCTATTTGTAATGTTGACCAATGACATTAATGAAATATGACCTTTCAATAGATCAACACTATGTGGATCCTTATGACTCAATGAGATATCAATCAAGATGTATTCAATGTTGATTTACACGTAATTCACCCAAGTGGAATTTTTATTTTGGGCGGTTTATGATTAAGTACCACATTTTCTTATGTCAATCAATACAATATCAATTAATGTTTCTTGACAGGTTCAAAGGGGAGAAATTATGTATCCTTTCCCAAAAATAGTTATAGGTTATCTTGCAAAAAACCCATCGCCAAGCAATGTGGAGACAATACATATAAGCCAAATTTGCCACCATACCTTAGTATGCAACCATTTTTAGTATCGATCCCATCAAGAATTATAGTCCTTCATTACTTGAGAAGAGCATTGCACAAACAAATCTTCCAATTGACATTGATCTTGAGTTTAACACACCAATTCTCTTTAACTAAGTTATAGATTGAACATTTCAACATATATGCAACAAGGCATGCTTGAGAAATGTGAATGAGGCTAGGTGCAAGTCCTAGGAAAATTTCACATAATAAAGGCACCCCAGTTGTGGCCTCTTAGGCAAAGGTATTTTATGTAGTACATGAGATGCTTCTACCTCATGATTCATCTCACATCAAATAGTTTTCACTCACTGATGTTCACTGATGTTCAATGGAAGCATTTTGATCAAATAAATATAAAAGAAATTTCCTAAAAACAAAGTAAAACATATTCTAGAAAGAAAGTAAAACACAGTCTATAACTTTAGAAAGAAAGTAAAACATAGTCTATAACTTTCTATTATATTGCTTTTGAAAATAAGGTATGAACATATTTCATTTTATTTCTATTGTATTCTTTTATTTTGTAGTATGTGCATCTAATATATTTTTAATTGTCTTTATAATAAAAAGAAAGGGAAAATAATTATACCAAAGTCTTGAGAATTTTATGAAAAAACTTTAATAAAAAGATAAAGGAGAGTAAAAGTTGAAAATGTCGAATAAGGTAGAGGTGGCGTGCAAAATTTTACATATGCATATTACTCTATAATATGTGGATATTGTGACAAGTTAGAGGAAAGTTTACAAGAGAAAAAAATTTCTTGGTGATTATGGATCAAGCTTTTGGATACAATGTACATGGGTCAATCAATGATGAGGAGACCCAAAAATTTAAACAATTTTTTAAAGGTGGTGGAAATTTTTTGAAAAGTTACTATAACTCTATACTCCACTTTTGTAGAAGACAATGCAATTACAAATTGTCTCTTAATACAACAATATATCTCTATTGAGTTGAGGCTAATATATTAGCCACTAGTTGACTTTTGAGAGTCACATGACCTTACCAATCATATCACAATCTCTAGTCAACCTAAAATTCAAGTTTTAGTGAAGTCCAATCTATAGTAAATAATGCCCTTCATGCATCTCAAAATCCTCTTGCCATGCTTACAGTGCTATTGTTGTGGATCAAATGTGAAAATAGAACATGGCCCAACAACAAAGGAAATATGTGTGTAGTTTTCAGATAAATGAGACTACCTATCAATTTCTTGTATAAGGTAGGATCAATTGGATCCTCACCATTATAGGCTGCTAGCTTGATT
>ML835021.1:0-10068 GCA_009831015.1 Picea engelmannii
GAAAATAAAGGTATTGAGAACAGATAATGGTGGAGAATTCTGCGGAAATGAATTCGAAGAATTCTGTAAGAAGTGTGGTATAGCAAGGCAAAAGACTACTCCATACACTCCTCAGCGGAATGGAGTTGCAGAAAGGATGAACAGGAAACTGATGGAAAAATCAAGGAGCATGCTCAGCGGTGTCGAGTTAGGACAAGAATTATGGGCAGAGGCAGTGGGTACAACATGTTACCTGGTCAATTGATCACCTTCATCAGTGTTGGATGATAAAAATCCACACGAGGTATGGTCTGGAAAGAATCCCTCTCTTCAACATATTAGAGTGTTTGGTTGTGATGCTTATGTACATGTTCCAAATGAAAATAGAAGTAAGCTGGATAAAAAGGCTGAAAAGTGTATATTTATTGGTTATAAATATCGTGTGAAAGGTTATAAGCTTTGGAACCTAGAAACCAAGAAAATTGTTTACAGTCGAGATGTTGTTTTCATAGAGGTAAAAGATGTGTCCAAACAGGAATTCCTACCAATGCAAGACGAACCTAAGAAAATAGAGCTTGAGTTGGATGATGCAAAATTTGAATCATTCGAAGAAGATGAAGCAGAAGAAGAAGAAGAAGAAGAATGTCATACCCCAGTATTGAGGAGATCAGTGAGAGATAGAAGGAAACCAGAAAGGTATAGTCCACCTTATTTTCATTCCAATTTTGCTTTATCTATTACTGATGATGATCCCAAAACTGTCAGGGAAGTAGTGAATTCACAGGATAGTAAACTCTGGAAAAAGGCCATGGTTGAAGAAATGGATGCCTTGGATAAGAATGAGGCATGGGATATAGTTGAGTTGCCAGCTGGAAGAAAATATATTGGTAGCAAATGGTTGTTTAAGAAGAAGTTTAATGCACAAGGTAAAGTGGAGAAATACAAAGCTCGGTTAGTAGCAAAAGGTTATTCCCAGGTAGAGGGAATTGACTTTGGTGATATTTTTTCTCCTGTTGCTAAGTTAACTTCTATTAGATTTCTTTTATCTATTGTTGTTTCTTTTGATCTTGAAGTGGAACAAATGGATGTGACGATAGAATTCCTACATGGGGATCTAGAAGAAGAAATCTACATGAAGAAGCCAGAAGGATTTGTAGTGAAGTGAAAGAAAGAGTTGGTCTGTGAGCTAAAGAAGTCACTATATGGTCTGAAGCAATCACCTAGGATGTGGTACCAAAAGTTTGACACATACATCCTTGGATTGGGATTATTAAGCATCAAGGCTGATCATTGTGTATATTCCAAGTAGGTTGGTAATCACTTCATTTATGTAGTGTTGTATGTTGATGACATGATGTTGGTAGGAAATAACATGGATGTTAACAAGGAGGTGAAATCACAGCTATCCTCCAAATTTGACATGAAGGATCTCGGTGCTGCTAACTTCATTTTGGGAATAGAAATTAAAAGGGATCATGCAAACAGGAAACTCTGGTTGAATTAGAGAAAATGTGTTGAGACGATATTGCAAAGGTTTAATATGCATGGAAGTAAACCGGTCAAGGTTCCTATTCCCATAGGTGTAAAGTTATCTACAGATCAATGTCCCAAGACACAGGAAGAAGAAGAGGACATGTCCCATGTTCCATATGCCAGTGTAGTTGGCAGTTTGATGTATACAATGGTTTGTACTAGACCAGACATTGCACATGCAGTGGGAGTTTTGAGTAGGTATATGTCAAAACTAGGGAAGGAGCATTGGACAGCAGTAAAGAGGGTCTTCAAGTATTTGCATGGCACTACCAATTATGGATTGTGCTACCAAGGAAGACCAAGATTGGACAGAGTGGTGGACATACATGGTTTTGTTGATGCAGACTGGGTTGGAGATCTGGATCACAAAAGATCTACAAGTGGGTATGTGTTTAACCTATTTGGAGGAGCAATCAGTTGGATGAGAAAAAGACGGGTTGTAGTGGCACTCTCAACTACAAAAGTTGAATACATGGCAGCAACTCATGGAAGCAAGGAAGCAATATGGTTACAAAGATTGTGTTCGGGTATTGGGTTGGTACAACAAGCAGTGAGATTAGATTGTGACAGTCAGAGTGAAATCTTCTTGGCAAAGAACCCATCTTACCATTCGAAGACAAAGAATATTGATGTACAGTATCACTTTGTGAGAGACATGGTTGAGGAAAAGAAGGTGTTGCTGGAAAAGGTTGACACTTTGAAGAATGTTGCAGATTCATTGACAAATTATGTGAGCACAGAAAAGTTCTCCTGGTGTAGAGTAACAATGGGCATTGATGCCCTGGATTGTTGACTATATAATCCCATGGACCCCTGGATGCAAAGAAAACAACAAGTGGGAGAATGTTGTGTATGTGTTATATTCTTTGCATGTGTGTGTGTGGGCGTGTCAGATATGACAACTGTGTCTGGCGATCCCTTGTACTAGTGCTTTGTTTGTGTCATGTGTGTCGAGCACTTTCCTAGGAGGGTCCCGGGGGAGGCATGTATGCCCCCCCTAGTTACGTGCAGCGTTCGTGGCAGCGCCCTGAAATTTTGTTTTGGGCGGTTTTTGCTATTTTTAGCGGTTTACTAAAAATAATCTTGGTTTTAGGGATTAGGGTTTTGGTATCTATGGAATACCTAAAAACATTGTATATATTGTATAGTGAATGGTGAAATTCGATATAATGAATATAATAAAGGTTTTCCCGGTTGAGGGTTTTCGGTATATATCTATGTGTACTATGTGAATGAGCCATTGATTAAATTATGTTTTGCTTAAGAATCTATATGCATTGCTTTACTTCACAGGTTTAAAACTTACATAATTTTGGATTCGTCAACAACCCTAACTTAAAATAATAATAACTATGTACCTGTAATGAATAAAGATCTGAAAATAGTACAAAATTTTCTTCAGTGTATTTTATGCAATTCCTCTAGGTTTCACTACTTGGAACTTCTTAGAAAAGGATTTATAGCAAAAATGGCATACCTTGTTGAATTTTGGCTTATTATAGAGAGTGAATTTGTAGAGCATGCCCCACACGGAATATTTGTTGTATGGATCTGAAAATAGCACACAGAATACTACAGACTATACTATAACCAATACATTTGGTCTTACTAAATTTGGATCTGTTATGAAGAATTTATGACATTTTTACTCGAAACACATGTTTTAGACTAGTTTTAGGACTAGCCACAAACCCTATTTTTCCACGTAGTTTAAATCCAAAAATACAACGACCCACAAGATGAAACTTTTATCATAGCTACTTGGATATGTTTTCTCAACAGCCTCCCAATTTCACATTCTGAATCATTCTAGAAAAAAAATTATTGCAAAAATGGTGAGATGACCTATAAATAACATACCTTAGAAAGAATCATCAAAAGAATTTATCATCCCTTGAATTTTGGTCTTCTTTACTTCACCTTCCCTATGAAATTTGGCTTGAATATCCTTTGGTTAACTCAGTCACTTGTAGATATTCAATATGCTCAAGTTTGATATAAAATGACAGAGCCTTGCCTCTTATTTTAACTGTCATGTAGCTTCCTCAAGGGGTTACCTTTTAACCATCTTAACCCACTTTCCTTATTTTAGGGTTAACCCACTTCTAACCACTTATCCACTAAGTAATTTCTCCATTAACTTTATTATTTAAATAATTTATTTTGTATCCACTTTGACTTATAGTACACTCATCACTTCACTTTATTATTTACCTTCTAAAATCTATTAAACCACTTTCCTTATTTTAGGGCTAACCCACTTCTTACCACTTGTCCACTTAGTAATTTCTCCATTAACTTTATTATTTAAATAATTTATTTTGTGTCCACTTTGACTTATAGTACACTCATCACTTCACTTTATTATTTAAATAATTTATTTTGTGTCCACTTTGACTTATAGTACACTCATCACTTCACTTTATTATTTAAATAATTTCTTCTTTGCAACCACTTTGACTACTTTGACATTTTGGGGCTTCTAGATGACTCRTGAAGGTTCTCCAACTTCACATGGCCATAAMTCTCTAACCGTGAGGAGTTATGTGATGTTCCACATACCACCRAAAATGGCATGACATGTACTGTCCATATAGAATAGTCTTACCTTCAAATATATTAAAAATCATACCATTATACATCRAACAAAATTGGKTCCATTACCCAAACCTTTGTGCTACTGAAATTCGCTATCGGGCTTTCTTCAAGGGTTGACATCAATGAAAACCAACCCAAATAATCAAAAATCCCCCCCTTTAGCATTRATGGMAACACGCTGATGCAATACCRAAGTCATATAACTCATGCTCCCCCTATGACCATCGCTCCCCCTGGAACCGTGACTATGTTCTCTTTCTCCAAGCATTTCCCTTTGCATCTAATAAATATMTCCCCCTTTCTCATCAATGGCAAAGGTATATTTCCATCCGGGGCTGCTCCCCCTAACTAAATTTTCCTTGGGGAYACTCCTCCTAACTTAACTCTTCCTGAAACTGATCCCCCAACCTGAAATGTCCTCTTTATGGTGMTTCCTCGTGTAAATCTAAGGCATATAAGATAAGCATTAAAAAGAATTCATTTTGGAGTAGAAATTACTCCGAGTCTCTGGCGAAAATACTCAAAGTCTTCCCTTGGAAACGGTTTTGTAAATATGYCTGCCACTTGTTCTTTTGTGCCCACATATTCAACTCTGATGTTCTTCTCTGCAACATATTCCCATAGAAAGTGATACTTTATTGGAATGTGCTTCATCTTGGAGTGCATCATCGGGTTCTTTGAGATACGGATGGCRCTTGTATTATCACAATAGATTGGAATGGGCTCATCATACTCAACCTGTATATMTRTCAAATTTTGTTTCATCCATAGAACCCAAGTACAACATCATGTTGATRCAATATACTCTTCTTCGGCTATAGATAAAGATAYTGATGATTGTTTCTTACTTAGACAAGATACTAAACACTCACCCAAGTAGAAAGTTGCTTCACTGGTTCTTCATCGGTCATCAATGCAACCTGCCCAATCTGCATCTGTGTAGGCAATAAGTGATAGATCCTTTCMTTTTGGATACCATAATCCAAACTCTTTGTTTCTTTTRAGATATCTGAAAATCCTCTTCACTACTAATACATGTGATTCCTTTGGTGTTTCTTGAAAKTGTGCCACCTRTCCAACTACATGCACTACATYTGTTCTGGATGTTGTCACATATAGTAAGCTACCAAGCATTAACCTGTATTGCCTCTAGTCTGTAGACTTTGAATCATCATATTTTCTCAACTTGCAACTRGTTTTYATAGGAGTGGTAACYRGTTTGCAATATTCCATTCCAAACCTCTTTAGCATTTCTCTAATACACTTAGTTTGAAAATAAAAATTTCTTGGTTGCTTTCATGTAACTGAAGAYCTGGAAAGAAGGATAGTTCTCCAAGTAATGACATTTCAAATTCATTATGCATATCCTTTGCAAATTTCTGGCTTAACATGTCATCAGTACTTCCAAAAATAATGTCATCAATATAAACTTCAATTAATAAAATACCATCTTGATTTACCTTGATGTAGAGGTTGTTGTCTGCACTTCCTTTTCTGAATCCTGCATGTTGTAGATATTTATCCAGTCTAGAGTACCATGCTCTAGGAACCAGTTGTTCAATGTAGACTTCTTCTTCAAGTTCCCTATTCAGATAATTTTATTTCACATCCATATATGTCCATACTGTTCAAGACTCTACTACACAACTGTCCATAATTTTGATGCATATGTCACTGTACTATCATGAAGTACTACTACAACTAATTAATCTATCATCTCTCTAAGCTCTAACTTATTTATTTTTGTCTGTGGATTCATCTTTCACTACAGTTCCTGAAAGTACAATCTCTTGAACATGTTCCTTATTTACCTGTCCTTATTTTCTTTTAGTTATTTTCCAAATATTTTTTTATATGACATTGTTCCTTTTCTCTATAGAATTTTCTTCATCTCGTTTTATTTCCAATATTGCGATCTCTGGGACCTGGAATTTGTTCACCTATTCTTTGTGTTTTGAACAGCCACTGTCAACATACCAACCATGCTTCTTCTGCTTAGCTAGTAGAGCGAGTGTGCATTCTTCATTACTATATTTATTATGCTTTCTTATCCATGTTCTCTTATGAGGCTCATGTCTGTGATTGTTGTTGTTCTATTGTGGTTCTCTAGGAGGGACTGTCATTCTACAATCTTTGGCCATATGTCCAAAGTTATTGCACTCGTAGCATTCCACTTCATTGCTCAATTATTAAAACTTGTTGTAGATTCTTCTTTGTTTTTCACTAGGCCTTCTTGGATAACCATTTTGTGTATGACTTTCAAAGTTGTTTATGTTCCTTCTATTATCTCTGCAATTTACATCTTTATTTCCAAAAGTATTGCATGCATAACATAAACCCAAAAATATAGTTTGATACCTAGGAGTTGAATATCTTCTTAAAGGAGTTACTCTTATGAATCCTTCTTCTTCCTGAATCCTATTTGTTTATGTTGGTCATTGATTCTGAAATCTAAATCTTCTCGATGGAGGAGTGTCCCTATAATCTTCCTTGTAGGTCTTCATATCCCCTTTGATTGTTTCTGCATAACTTTTTTGATATATTTCTTGTTCTATTGCTTTGGAGATTGATCCCTTTTCTGTCTAATTGTATCCAATTCTGGACTTATCATGGCCTTTGACTATTGATAATGTCATCCAAAACTTTTGAGTTATTCTGCATATTTTTCTTTTGAATGTCCTTTCTCAATGTGACAATCTTTTCTTCCAAATTTCCAATCATCATGTCTCTTTCTTCTAACTGTTCTTTGAGTTCTTCTTCAATTCTTTTATATTCTTCTATTTGAACCTTCAATTTCGTGATTATCTTCTCTAGTTCGTTAGTGTCTTCCTTCTTTTCTAGTTCTGATTATAGCTTATTGTTTTTCCTCTTTTCTCTTCTTATAACTTCTATGGCAGTCAACAATTCTTCTCGGTAGTCAACTTCTGCCTCTTCATATTCTTCTTTGATGTATTCTTTATCAGAGTCTTCTACTACCATGAATAGAACTCTTTATGTCTCACTGTCACTAACTTCATATTTATCTCATGAGGAGATGTCTTCTTTGGTGCATAAGATTTTCTTGAAAACTTTCTTTGTGGTTCTTTTGCCTTTATATGTTTGTTTGTTATTTGAGTAATCTTCATCATTCCCTTTATTTTTCTTATGAGGACATTTGTTAGCAAAATGACCAATACCATCACAATTAAAACAAATCAACGAAAGCTTACATTTATATCTTTTGTTGGTTCCCTTGTTCAATCTCTTGACAAAATTGGCCATTTCTTCATCATCTTCCGAGATGTCATTGTTCCTGCTATGTTCTTTTTCTTTTTGTTTTCCCTTTTGCTTTGACCCTTTGGATGCTTTGAAAGTTGTTTCTTTTATATCTGGATTTTTCTGTTCAATTCTCATTTCATATGTTGTGAAGATTCCATGTAGTTCATCCATGCTTATTGAGTCTAGATCTTCTCTTTCTTCTAGTGTTGATATCTTAGGTTCAAATCTCATAGGAACATATCTTAGTAACTTTTGAACAATTGCAGATTCTTTAATTTCTTCTCCCAATCCTATGATTGCATTTATTGTTTCATCGAATCATAAGAAGATGAAATATTCTCATATTCCTTCATCTTTAGTTGTTCGAACTGACCTTTGTAAGTTTGAAGCTTTGTTTCTTTGACTTTTGAATCTCCTTCATAAATATTTTGAAGTTTGTCCCAAATCTCTTTAGTATATTTACAATGCATAAATTTGGTGTATACCATTTCACCAAGACCATTCAGAAGTGAATTTGTGGCTTTGGAATTATTTTGACCGAGTTTTATTGCTCTTTCACTTGTTGGTGGAACTGTTGGCTCTTTGTATCCATCTACTATAGATTCCCAAATTTCAAATCCATGTGCTTGTATATATGTTTTCATCCTTCTTCTCTAGAATGCATACTTTTGTCCATCAAATTGTGGTATTCCATGCTTATACATGTTGTTTCTCTCCATGATCTACCTTTCAGTGGTTAAACTGATTCTTGAATAAACCGACTTTGATACTAATTGTTGGATTACTGAGAGGGGGGGGTGAATCAGTAATAGAGAAATTATCCATTTTAACCACAAAATGAAAGTGTTATATCAATATAGCATTATCATCAAAAAGTTGCAGAGTAAATAAGCAATGAGAAAATGAGAAATCATACACATACAAAGTACACCAGTGTTTTTACGTGGAAACCCAAAGCTGGAGAAAACCACAAAAAAAAAATTTCTTATATGTCTTTAAGAATTAAATTCATTGGAAGCATCAACTTCCTTTATTTTCCAGCTGCAACTAGAAGGAGGCTCCAACCCCATAGTTTCTCAGGCTACAACCTAAGGGAAGCTCCAACTCCCCAATTCTTTGGCTACAACCAGAAGGAGGCTACAACCCCCTATGTTCTCTGGCTACAACCGAAAGGTGGCTACAACCACCTATCCTTGCCTCGTCCAACCACCCTGATGTAGAAGTAGAATGATGGAACCACTGTCACACTATCACTATGAGATATACTGATGTAAACTTGTACCAATCAACTTGTAATCAACATGTACTAATAACCTGTGCCAACATGTACCATACATCAACATGTACCTCTACATCTACCATAAACAAATGCATCAACCATGCACCAAACCTGTACAAATAACTTTTCCAAACACCCTGTAATCAACTTGTACCATAAACAAGTGCATCAACCATAAACGAACCTATACCTCAACCTGTACCATCAACGAGTGCATCAACCATGCACCAAATATGTACCAATCATGCATCAAATACACATAAACTATGACTCATCAGTATGTACCAACATCATCAACTATACACCTCATGTATGTGTCAACTCATCAACTACTTCTCTCAACCATGTACCCAACATGTACCTCAACCAAAATCCCTCATCAATTTCATCATCCAAATCTCATTTTTAACTCTGTAATAGACCTGGTGTATATGATCACATACCTGCAAACCTTCCTTAACTTTAACAACAAGAGACTAGCATTTTCATCAAACTTTACTTTAGTCTCACATGACTAATTTTGGATTAGTCAACAACCCTAACTTGAAATAATCATAACTATGTACATGTAATGAATAAAGATCTGAAAATAGTACAAAATTTTCTTCAGTGTCTTTTATGCAATTCCTCCAGGTTTCACTACTTGGAACTTCTCATAAAAGGAGTTATAGCAAAAATGGCATACCTTGTTGAATTTTGTCTTATGGTAGGGAGTGAACTTGTAAAGTGTGCCCCGCACGGAATATTTGTTGTATGGATCTGAAAATGGTACACAAGATACTACATAATGTACTCTAACCAATAAATTTGGTCTTATTGAATTTGGATCTTTTATGAAGAAGTTGTGACATTTTTACCTGAAACACATGTTTTAGACTAATTTCAGGACTAGCCACAAGCCTTATTTTCCCTGGAGTGTAACTCCAAAAATAAAACGACCCACAAGATAAAATTTGTATCACATCTACTTGGATATGTTTCCTCAATGGCCTCCCAATTTCATGGTATGAATAATTCTATAAAAAACAATTATTGTGAAAATGGTGATCTGACCTGTAAATAACATACCTTAGAAAGCATCATCAAAAGAATTTATCCTCCCTTGAAATTCGGTCTTCTTTACTTCACCTTCCCTCTGAAATCCAGCTTAGATATCCTTTGGTTAGCTCAATCACTTGGTAGATATTCAATATGCTCAAGTGTGATATAAAATAAGAGAGCCTTGCCTCTTATTTATACTTTCATGTAGCTTCCTCAAGGGGGTACCTTTTAACCATCTTAACCCACTTCTAACCACTTGTACACTTAGTAATTTCTCCATTAAATTTATTATTTAAATAATTTATTTTGTATCCACTTTGACTTATAGTACACTCATCACTTCACTTTATTATTTACCTTCTAAAATCTCTTAAACCACT
>ML835021.1:27059-46682 GCA_009831015.1 Picea engelmannii
GAGGGGGTACCCCCCCTCTGCACTCCCCCACGTGGAAGAGTGTACATACTTCTGGGGTGTAAATACTTCATGGGGTATAAACACGGCTGAAAGCAAGGACCTCTGAATCAGGAAGATAATCAGGCTCCACAACCAACAAAAAAAAGGACATCAGGTAAATGTCACTAAACAATGTTTAGTTGAATTTAAAATAGGAGGGTATAAAGATGAAATACTCTGTGATGTCATTCCCATGGATGTTTGTCATCTATTGCTAGGTAGACCGTGGCAATATGACAGGAATGTGATTCATTATGGGAGGAAGAACACATACACCTTAGAGAAGAATGGGAGAACTCACATGTTGCTTCCAATCAAAGATAAGGAGGTGAAACCTAAAGTAAGCAACGATGTACTTCTCATGAGTGGGAAGGAACTTCTTACAGAGGTTAAGAAGAAGGAGGAACCGCAATTCATTGTGGTCAGGAAGCCTAAAATTGTTTTAACCAGTACAAGGGTAGATGATTTACCGGAAGAGGTTCAGAAACTGTTGGAAGAGTTTGCTTACATAGTAGTGGACCAACTACCTCGTTCGTTGCCACCGATCAAAAGTGTGAGTCATCATATTGATCTCATACCTGGAGCTAGTTTACCAAACAAAACAGCGTACAGATTGACACCGCAGGAGAATGAAGAAGTCAAAAGACAGGTCCAGGATTTAATGGAAAAAGGGTTGGTTAGATAAAGCTTGAGTCCATGTGTTGTTCCGATAGTGCTCAGTCCGAAGAAAGATGGAGGCTAGAGGATGTGTACTAACTCAAGAGAAATCAACAAGATAACCATCAGGTACAAATTTCCATTGCCAAGGATGGATGATTTGATGGATTGCTTGAGTGGGGCCAAAAAAATTTCAAAGATTGATTTGAAAAGTGGATATCATCAGATTCGTATGAGAAAAGGAGACGAACGGAAGACAGCATTCAAAACAAATGAAGGGTTGTATGAATGGCTTGTTATGCCATTTGGATTAACGAACGCGCCAAGTACCTTCATAAGGTTGATGAACGAAGTCCTAAAGGAGTTCATCGGAAAATTTGTCATTATGTATCTTGATGACAGATTGATTTTCAATAAATCGGAGGCAAAGCATCTGAAACATTTGGCTACAGTGATGCGGAGGCTATAGCAAGAGAAGTTGTTGATAAATATGAAGAAATCCTCATTCATGAAAATGGAGCTCATTTGTTTAGGTTTTGTTATTTCTGCAAACAAGTTGAAGATGGATTCAGATAAAGTGGAGGTGATTAAGAATTGGCCATCGCCAAAGAGTATCTTTGAAGTTCGAAGTTTTCATGGATTGGCTAGTTTCTACAGGAAGTTCATCAGGAATTTTAGTGGAATTAGTGCACCGATGATGGACATAGTGAAGAAGAGACACAATTCTTTTCACTGGACAGAAGAGGCTGAGAAAATCTTCAATTTGTTGAAGAAGAAAATCACGGAACAACCAATTTTGGTGTTGCCTGATTTCAAAAAGACATTTCAAGTAAAATGTCATGCAAGTGGATTTGCAATAGGGGCAGTCTTGAGCCAAGAAGACAAACCGATAGCATACTTCAGCGAGAAGCTGAATGAAGCCAATGTAAAATACTCCACGTATGATAAGGAGTTATATGCTATTATTCAGGCATTGAAGAAATGGAGGCACTGTTTGATTCCTAAGGAGTTTGTCTTATACAGTGACAATCATGATTTGCAATTTGTGACTCAACAGGAAAAGTTGAATCAAAGACATGTTAAATGGGTTGAATACATGCAGAACTTTACTTTTGTAACTAAGCATATTTCTGGAATTGCTAATAAAGTTGTTGATGCTTTGAGCAGGAAATGTTTGTTGTTGCAAGAGTTCAGACTTAAAACACTGGGTTTTGATGATCTCAGGGACATGTACAGAGATGATCTAGATTTTAAGGAGGCGTATGAAGCAGCTGAGAATCCAATTCTCAGGGACAGAAGTCAATGGATAGAGTACATGATCCAGGATGGATTACTATTCAGGGGTAATCAACTTTGTATTCCAAAATGCTCCATGAGGGAGAATTTGTTGAAGGAGAAACATGCTAGAGGATTGGTCGGGCATTTCGGTCATGACAATATGTTCTTTAAGTTAAATGAGTCATATTTTTTGCCAGGAATGAGAGCAGACGTCAAAAGATTCATGGACAGATGTAGAATTTGTCAGCATTCAAAAGGGAAGAGGCAGAATGCAGGCTTATATCAACCGTTACCCATACCAGAGAGGTCGTGGGATGCGGTAAGCATGGACTTCATATTGGGGCTGCCAAGAGCACAAAGAGGGTTTGACTCAATCTTTGTAGTGGTAGATAGATTTTCTAAGATGGCACACTTCATACCGTGTCAAAAAACCAGTGACGCAACTCACATTGCAAATCTGTTTTTCAAAGAAGTCATTCGACTTCACGGCTTGCCAAGGAGCATAGTTTCAGATCGAGACATCAAGTTCATGGGACACTTCTGGAGAAAATTATGGAAAAAGCTAGGAAGAAAATTGTCGTTCAGTTCGTCTTATCATCCTCAGATGGATGGACAGACAGAAGTTGTGAACAGAAGTTGTGAACAAAATTTTGGGAGACTTGCTGAGGAGCTTGGTGACAGAACACCACAGTCAGTGGGACAATATTCTACCACAGGCGGAATTTGCTTATAATGATTCAATCAACAGAAGCACAGGGAAGAGTCCATTCCAAATTGTTTACGGGATGCAGCCAAGAGGAGTTTCTGAATTGAGGGATTCAGAACATAACGCAACTAGGAGTGCTAGTGCAGAAGATGTTGTCGAAGCAATGAAAGAACTTCACAGCCAGGTGAAGGAGCGATTGCAGAACTTGAGGCAAGAGTATAAGCACAGAGCAGATCAACATAGGAGACAACTTCAATTTGAGGTTGGTGATTTGATTCTGGCACATCTGAGAAAAGAAAGTTTTCCAATAGGAACATATAACAAACTGAAGATGAAGAAGATCGGACCATGTAAGGTCTTGAAGAAATTTGGGGCAAATGCTTATGAGATTGAATTACCTGATGGGATCAGAATTTCTCTGATATTCAACATATCAGATTTGTACCCTTACAAAGTTGAGGAAGCAGAAGCAGGTAGTGAACAACCAGAGGTTTAGTGGACTAAACAGATGCCAGTTGCAGAGAAACCACAAATGGAAAGCACACTAGACAAAAGAGTTAGCAAAAGGACCAGAAGAAGGGAATATTTTGAATACTTGGTCAAATGGAAGGGACATCCAGTTGAAGATGCCAGCTGGGAAAATGAAGCAGAGATCTAGAAGCATGGATAGACCGTGTGAGAGCTCATGGATAGGATCCCATGAAAATTTTCAAGCAAAGGAGTATGATGCAGGAGCATCGCCAACAACAAGCGAGCGTGGGACAAACACCAACGCATTTTGGAACATGATGAATTGTTGAAGTGTTTTGAAGTTGGATACGCCAAACTTAAATGAGATAATTAAGAAAGGGCGTACTTGTAGATTGTAATCAGACCTTGAGCGTCCTTCTCTCGCCTAAAGGATTAAGAGGCATTTATGCTAGTAATGTAAGTAGGTAGCTTTAAATTCTTAGATTAGACAGTTTTAGGAGCCGGAGGGAAAATGGATATAGACACCCTCACTTGTATCATTGTAACATTAGCAGCATAATCAATCAAGAGAGCATAGGAGAGCAGAAGCAGAGAGATGTGTAGAGTAAAAAAACCTATGTACAGAAGTTACGGATTAATACAAAGATCTTTAGTTCAGACTCATGGTGTTCAATTGCTTTCTTTGTTTGTACATGTTGATTGATATATGCCTGTTTACTCTCTATTATGCATTTGCTTTGATGCATGAATGTATGATTTCATATTAAATTTCTAAAATATGAAAAGAGGGAGAGTAAAGAATGAGTTTCAATTGTTTCTCTATCTGAGCAAGAGTTTTCCTACAAGGAGTGCAGTGAAACTATCTGCAAGGTGTGCATTGACAGAAGTCAGAGTTCATCTCTGAAATATCAGGAGGGATAGCATTGTTCTCATTCTCGCAGAAGTGAAAGTTAAGCACAGGAGCCATGCAAGGAGTGTGCAGGCCGAGTGAATTCTTAGAGTTACAACCTGAGGGAGTTGTTGAAGGACTGTTGTCGCAGGGAGTGCACAGAGTTGAAGAGGTTCAAATACTTGGTGTATATTTGAAGAATTGTTGCAAGGAGTGCATGCAAGAGTCTTCTTGAAGACTCGAGTTGTGGAGAAATCTCAGAAGGGATAGAGTCTTCGAAGTTGTCTAAGAGAAGCTCAAGAGGGCTAGTGCCTTGAAGTGTTTTAAGAAGGCATAGTGACGTTGTTTTGCAGGTGGATAAGTTTTGTGAAAGAACACTTGTTCATTTTGCAGGAATCATCGAGGAGGAATTGGATGGTCGAAATTCTCCGTGGAGAATTCGCGAAGTCCCGAGAGCCGTCAGATCTTGCAGAAGAGAAAGGAGAGTTACGGTGAGTGTTTTTCTAAGTGCAAGCTCAAGAGAAATCGGGTCGTAGGATCTGAGCCAACAAGGGTCGTTGGATAACTCGCATAATCTCATTTCATGGATTCACGAGTTGAAGGTTTAAAACCTTTGCATTAAGATTCGTGAGTAGCGAAGTCGCGAGAGAATCGCATCCATCCATTGAGGAGGATAGGTGGCAGAGATCTAGGGATCTCGCGAACTTAGAGGTTTGTAAGGTGAGAGCCCAAAGATTAGGTGCTCCAAGTCGCGAGTGGCGAAATCGCGAGGAGCTAGGACCATGGATGATTTTAGGGGCTAAATTTCGCTCATGGGCTAATTTTCCATGGTTTTTCCAAAAACGAGATTCACTACTTTAAAAATTATTCGCCCAAATTCTATAGGATAAAATTATTTTACCTTAAAAATCGCCAAAATTTTATAAAAAATATATAAAATCCTTATAAATTTTAATATTTTTACAAAAATATCGCCAAATATTTATAGTTGGCATATGAATGATTAGTAAGATTCGCAAAGGTTTCTACATTTTAAAAAAAATTCCCATCCTTAAAATCACCCCTAGCTAGGATAGCCATAGGATCCAGGTCAAGGGAGGACCGTTGGATCAGAGTCTCATCGCGCCTATCACGCATTCGAGGGTTTGAAGGTGTAGAAGAATCTGACAACACAGAGTGGACAGGTGGCATACTTGTCGATATGGAAGTCAAACCTTTGTTGACCATTTCGGGGTTTCGTGAGTCGGAGAACCAAAAGCTTAGCATCAAGATTTGCGAAGTTGAGAAGTTTGAAACTCCAAAAAGGTGGGAAGTTCCGTTGTGGGAACCGCATTGACGACGTGTCGAAATTTTGGCATTTTGGCATATCAGCGGATAGGAAGTCGATACTTTCGTCCTGAAAGTCCCGAAGTCACGAGTTGTGATAAGGAGTAGCGAGGAGTTCGGGATCTCGGCACTTTGGGTGTCGGGATACAAAGGAGGTAGCACTTCGGGAAGCGAAGTCGTGAAGTGCCGAAGTTGAGCATAAGAGACATGTGGCAGAACCACAAGGTGGGCCTGGGAAATAGACAGGTGGATACATGTCACCTATTGGAAGGAGTCAACACTCCGCTGACTTCTCACGTCTCATGGATTCGCGAGATAAGAGCACAAGAGTTCGACATTGAAACTCGTGAAGTGGAAATTTGCGAGAAGTGCAAAAGGGAGGTCAACCTTCATTGACTTTCAAGTCTCAGAGGATCGCACAAGGAAGGAACGAGAGTTCAACCTTTGAACTCACGAAGCGGTGAGTAGCGAGAGGAGCTAGCGTTAATCTTAGTCGGTGGCCACGCGTGGAAGGTGCTAACAGAGGAAGAGCCATACATGTATCGGCATTTCGAGTATTGCGAGATTTGAAAGGAAGAGTCGGGAGCCTCGACTCACGAACTCACAAGTTGCGTGTTACGACAAGCGCCTTTGGAATTGGGCCTTGGTAATAGCGTTGTGGTCGCACGAAAAAGGCGGAGCTCACGCCTAGTGTTGTTTTAACAGGGGAGCTTCCGAAAGGACCTGTGGATCGATTGAATTGAGATTCCAGCAAGGAATCGAAAGAGTCGATTCGGCTCAAAGGAGATAAAGAACGATCCTGTGAGTGGATCTCTGTCTGAGGGTCGATAGGTCTGCGTCAGGTACTTAGGAGTGAGGATTGAAAGCAATGATGTTTTTTAATAGCTAAACAACATAATTTGTATTAGCTAATTGTGTTTGTTTATTTTTTAGGTTATTTTTAAATTTCCAATTATTATTGTTGATATTATTAGCATGTTATCTTAGGAGTAGGACTAGCAATTGAAAACATTGATTTATTCTCCTTGAATTGATTCAGTATAGAGCTAGTGATTCATTGTTATATTCCGTGTTCGGTATTATTCACAACTCTTGCATTGTTTTGAAATACAACATATTTCCCAATCATGCAACTCTGCATTCATATTAAATTTATTTGAATCTTGCATCACAATAAATAATTGAAACAAGGATTCAAATAAAACATATGAGCACGGGTCCTATAGTCTATTCAAAAATACAATATCCTTCTTAAAGAGAAAATATTATTATTTCTTACCCATAACTTGTGACAAGCAAAGAGATATTGAAAATGAAACAAAACAATGGGCACGAGCATCCATTAATAGAATTTTTTTCTTGAGACTTTCAAGTATTGTTTTTTTCTTTTTTTTAATTTTTCTAGTTTGTTTATGACCTGCGGGACTAGCCTGTTGATCTAGATGGATATCGGTGGCCACCCGCCTTTTCCAACTGGCTCAAAACAGTTTTCTGACATTTTTGGCAATTTACTATTTTTAGCAGTTTTTACTTCCGGGGCCATTTTGAGGGCCTAAATGAAGTTTTTTCAGTATCGATCTCTTAAATGATAGCCAAAGGCATGATTGAACCCCCAAAATGAATCTCCTCGATTATACCTTTCCAACAGGCTATCACACACCTAAAACAGAGATCGTATGCAAAAGTTACGACCCCGGGAAGTTGATGTACTAGCTTACCCAAACGGGGCCCACATGACTTTTGGTGTTTCATCTCCTAGGGTTAGGTTTTTGGATGTCTATGGTTTTTGGCATTCTTTCTTGTTGTAAAAAGGCCTTCAGAGCCTCATTGTAACCTTCTTCTTGCGAATGCGTGTTGCCGTCACATCTCCTCTCAGAGATAAGCCGCCACCATTCCAGCAAGCTTGTTTCCGCTGCATTTTACAGTTTCAACTTATTTCATTATTGAATAGAAATCCAGTTTTACTATATCTATATTATTTTGTGTTAAGCACCTGTTAATAATCTATATTCATTTCGTTCTGCTCATAAAATTCGGATCATTGGTATCAGAGCGGTCTACTCCTTGTCGTCTTAATGCATGTCCCCAACGAGGTCGGAGTACAAAGAGTTGGGTCTCAAGCTTGTTTCTCTTGAGGACAGAAGCTCTCGCACGCCCAAGTGACCTCCCATGGAAGGAGAAAATAAATATGGTAGGATAGGAGATCCTTTCAAACTATTGATTGAGGAAGTCCTCACACAACAGAGGAACGAGATGATGGATAGTTTCGCGCAAATTCTTCGACGACTACCAACAGGCGATGCATCTTCTTCTAACGGAGGCGCCACCCCCTTCAAGGTACAAATAAACTTTGATATTCCTATATTTGAAGGTCAGATAGACGCAGATGCTATAGACAAGTGGTTGAATCTACTAGAAGGGTATTTTTCTGTTCATAAATTTTCGAGTAGAGAAAGATTACTTTTGCGCTCCTTAAAGTCGTTCCCCATGTCAAAGATTGGTGGGAAACTTTCTGTGAGCAAAAGGAAACAGAGGAAACCTCATTGTTTTCAGTCACGGCCACTTGGGAATCCTTCAGGGATGCTATTAAGGAACAATACTACCCTGTCGGAAGTTATGACGACCTGTATACCAAATGGACCACACTGCAGTAAGAAAGAGACCAAGCAGTGCCAGATTTCACAAATATCTTCCATACCTTGCGCACCAAGTTGGGTATCAAAGATTTGGAGTGACGTCTAGTGCTAAAGTATCGGGGTGCTCTACATAGATACATCCATACCGAAATGTAATTTCTAGACATCTCATCCTTGGGCGCGGCCTACCGATATGCTGTCAAAATCGAGCAGAAGCTCAAACAAAAGACGCAACAATTTGGGCCTGGGAACCCCTCACAACAAAATCCAGGAAAGTGCTGCCCCAACCCACTGAACAAAGGACAAAGCAAATATGGATAGTATCAAGATAGCCAATACAAGCCGCAAGCAAAGAAGGACACTGGAAAGACAAAGAAAGATATCGGGAAGTGGTGCGACTTCCATAAGAGCCCTTAGCATAACACTACTGACTGTCACTCAAAGAAGTCGTTGGTGGCCGAAGTGAAAGCCTCTAAATCAAATGCAGATTCTGACTCTGAGACAGAACCAAAAAGGGGAAGACGGATCATTGATGCGGAACCCAGTGCCATCGTTGCTACCACCAAGATGCAACCTAGTGAACCAGATGAGCCAGAAGAAGGAGAGCACCTCTTCCATTCACAGATGTGGGTAAAAGGCACCCCACTGCACTTCATCGTTGACAGCGGTAGCCAGAAGAACCTCATCTCAGCTGAGGTCATCAAGCGGATGGCCCTGCCAACAATGCTTCACCCACAACCCTACACCATTGGATGGCTCCGCCAAGTAAGCGATCTTCGCGTCGGCCAACAATGTCGACTGTCATACGGCATCAAGCCCTTCAAAGATGAGGTATTGTGTGATGTTGCTCCTCTTGAAGTTTGTGATGTTCTTTTGGGCCAAACTTATTTATGAAAATGTCATGATGTATATGAGTCTAGGCCTCGCAGTGTTATTATTAATTTGAATAGGAAATTGTACAGGATACCCGAGGCAGTCCCACCTAGTGCTATTTCCTTGATCTCTGCTAAGAAACATAGGAAGGTCATCTCTCAGATGGGGAAGTTTGTCTTCTTCGTGATTCACTCTCAGAACAAGCGAAAGATCGCAGCCACATCTAGGGTCTCTATGGCCAACCTCTCCACACAGTAGAAGCAAGTAGATAAGGCCATGGAAGAATACTCGAATATATTCTTCTCACCTACAGGGGTACCTCTGCACTTCCAGGTCAAGCACCCCATTGATCTGACCCCCGGCACATCGCTGCCCAATGGGCCAGTTTATCATCACTCTTTGTTAGAGAATGAGGAGAACAAGAGACAGATCCAAGAACTACTCCACAAGGGGCACATACGCCCTAGCTCATCACCTTGCGGGAGCCCAATCACGCTGGTACAAAAGAAAGATGCAACCTGGCGACTCTGTATTGATTACCGGGCTCTTAATAAAATCACTGTCAAAAACCGGTACCCGATTCCCCGAATCGATGACCTCCTTAATCAACTCACGGGGGCCAAATACTTCAGTAAGATTGATCTGAAGTATGGCTACCACCAGGTCCTGATAGAACAGACAGATGTATGGAAGACCGCCTTCAAGTCAAAGGAAGGACTTTTTGAATGGTTGGTCATGCCCTTTGGTTTGACAAATGCTCCAGCCACTTTCATGAGGATGATGGAAGATATCCTGCGACCATTCACCAGTACTTTTGTAGTGGTGTATCTGGATGACATTCTAATTTATAGCAAGACTTGGGATGAACACTTGCAGCATATTCAGCAGGTTCTGCACACCCTGCGGTAGCACAAGCTATACACCAACCTGGAAAAATTCTCCTTCGGCATGGACAGGGTCCATTACCTGGGCTACATCATTGATCAGCATGGCGTACATGTGGATCCAGCCAAGATCCAAGTCATCTGTGACTGGCCAGCCCCAACAACACTCACTGAGCTTCGAAGCTTCTTGGGACTTGCTAATTTCTATCGCAGGTTCGTGTTGGGCTTCTCCCATATTGCATGGGCCCTCATCCAAATAAACAGGGGTGGTGGTAAGTCAAAATTTGCATGGGGCTGGTCCCAACAACAAGCGTTCGATGATCTGAAGCAGCGCTTGTGCTTAGCCCCAGTACTTTCACTACCAGACCTGCAACATCCCTTTGAGATCGAGACAGATGCTTCAGACTATGTTGTGGGCATTGTTCTCCCTCAGCACGGCCACCTCGTGGCCTATCATAGTGGGACACTGTCAGATACTATCCATAAGTACCCTACTTACGACAAAGAAATGTACTCCATTGTGCAAGCATGTCACCAGTGGAGATATTACATTCTTGGGAAGGAGACAGTCATCCACACTGATCATAAGCCACTGCAGTTCATGCAGACACAAGGAAAACTGCAAAATGACCACCATCAAAAGTGGTCCACATACTTGCAGCAATTCCACCTCAACATCAAGTATAAAATAGGAATCATTAATCATGTCATTGATTGCCTCAGCAAACCACCAGTCGTAGCACTCACCACGGTGCTAGACTGTTGCGGCCATGAGACATCTAGATGGCCCCAACTCTATGAGACAGACCCTGACTTCGCCACCACCTACCAAATGTTGGGTGCAAATGCAGTTCTCAATAATTTCCATCTTCAGGATGGGTTGTTGTGTCATCTAGGCCATATCTATGTTCCATCAAGCGAGCGAGCAAAGATAATCTGGGAATCCCACTATAGTTGGGTGGCAAGACACTTCGGCATCGAAAAGACAGTGGCGATGCTACAAAAACATTTCTATTGGCCAAAACTTTGACAGGACGTCAGCAAGTATATCAGGTCCTGCACTGCCTGTGCTATTGCCAAACCGACCAATAAGAAACAGGGCTTGTACACCCCTCTTCTTACTCCTGACAGGCCATGGGAATCCATCTCAATGGACTACATGTCAGGCCTCCCATCCACCAAGCAGAGAAATGACTGTGTTTTTGTGGTTGTTGATCGCTTTTCTAAGATGGCGATTATGGTTGCCTGCAAGAAGAGCATCACAGCAGAGGCCACTACCAAGATCTTCTTTGAACGAGTCTGGGTACATTTTGGAATCCCACAAACCATTGTCATAGATCGAGATAGTCAATTTCTCAACACATTATGGTCGAGCCTCTGGTCACTGCTGGACACCAAGCTCACCAAATCCACGGCGTTCCACCCCTAGACAGATGGTCAAACCGAGGTTGTAAATCGAATGATTGTGCACATCCTTCGCATGTATAATTCAAAGAACCCTCACACATGGGATGAGAGCCTTCCTTATGTCCATCATAGCTACAACCGAGCCTTGCATATCTCAACCATCCATAGCCCCTTTCAAGTGGGGTTGGGATTCCAACCATTGGGTCCCATAGATGTTGCACTTCCCCTTGTGGTCACCTCGACTGACTCATCTCCTGCTCCAACTAAAGCTAACAAAGCCACCCAGTTCATTGAGCAGATCTAGCACATATTCCAATAGGTTCAGGATATCCTACAGAAGTCCAATGACAAGTACAAACAACGCCATGATCAACATCGGGTGCCGCATAAGTTTCATGTGGGCGACAAAGTTTGTTTGCACTTGCAGAAAGAACGCCTTACAGGACCCCATCGGAAGCTTCGCCCACTCCGTTATGGACCGTACACTATCACCAAGGCCGTGGGGGATAATTCTTTTGAGATGAACATTCCTCCTTTCCTTGGCCTGCACCCAGTGTTCAACGTGGATCTCCTTCACCCTTATTTCCCACCATTATTGGACACCTCAGAAGTAGCAGAACATATGACACCAACAGATCTCAACCCCGACTGCATACAATAGGCATCCAATGATTAGAATGTGGACAAACAGATCAAGGGCACTTGACAACAAAGGATCCAGCTTTATCGAGTCATCAAAGCAGGGCATCTCCTGCACCAAGGCAAGTGGCTCACCCGGGGCCAAATTCAGCAGAAATTTCCTCATCTAATGGGGGACCTCAACGCAATGGATACCATTGCTTCCTAAGGAGGGAGGATTGATCCAGATGGATATCGGTGGCCACCCACCTTTTCCAACTGGCTCAAAACAGTTTTCTGACATTTTTGGCAATTTACTATTTTTAGTAGTTTTTACTTCTGGGGCCATTTTGAGGGCCTAAATGAAGGTTTTTCAGTATCGATCTCCTCAATGATATCCAAATGAATAATTTATCCCCCAAAATGAATCTCCTCGGTGATACCTTTCCAACGGGTTATCACACACCTAAAACAGAGATCGTATGCAAAAGTTACGACCCCGGAAAGTTGATGTACTAGCTTACCCAAACGGGGCCCACATGACTTTTGGCATTTCATCTCCTAGGGATAGGTTTTTGGATGTCTAGGGTTTTTGGAATTCTTTCTTTTTGTAAAAAGGCCTTCAAAGCCTCATTGTAACCTTCTTCTTGTGAATGTGCACTACCATCACATCTCTTCTCAGAGATAAGCCGCCACCATTCCAGCAAGCTTGTTTCTGTTGCATTTTACAGTTTCAACTTATTTCGTTATTGAATAGAAAACCAGTTTTACTGTATCTTTGGTATTTTTTGTTAAGCACCTATTAATAATCTTTATTCATTTCGTTCTTCTCATAAAATCTGGATCACCTGTGGCTTGAGAAACCCCGACTCAGGGGCATCTAAGCAGTCAAAATCACCCTGGGATCACACCCTGCCTGAGCCACACCAACCCTTAGCAAGGCTGAATTTTTTGTCCCCGCAGGTTTTGAACTGGTGACTTAACATCATAGAGTGCCTTAACAGCGCACGCCATCACCGACTTTCCTACACCTCGGGGACTGACTTTCAAGTATTGTAATCTGAAATAGAAATCCATATTTTTTTGTTCAATGTCAAATTCAACATGCACACACACTATTTGTCTCTTCTCATTCATAGAATAAGCATTCCACATTGGGATTACAAAGAAATAGTAATATTACATTATTTTCCATTCAGCAGTGTTAAAAAATATACATGCATAGCCATAATCGTAGAGTTTAGGTCGAATTGACCCATTAAAATATGTTTACAAAATTAATGAGTGTAACTTTACATTGGATCCATATCTCCCAACCCTACATTCAGTTAACCCCAGCCCAACAATAACAGATAAATCCCTAAAACCATCATCTCCTCTCAGGTCAATCCAAGTCCAATCCATATCCCCAAGGGAAATCAGACAAGACCATCCTATATTAAACCATTAAAATTTCCAGACTAGCAAGATTAAACATTATACCATGGGAAAATAAATGTTATTGTTGTAAGAAAGAGGAGGTTGGGTCAATACCTTATCTTCCTATTCAAGGCTCAACCCTTCTCAGCTACTCAACCTACTCCAAATCTAGCTTGAAAAACCATATCCAAAAAAAATTATAGTTGAATATCACATGTTCATTCCTCGAATCGTTCCCTCAATCATGGAAACCCTCCCATCAACCGCCTATCAAAATCTCCCATGAAAACAAGTCGAGCTCAAAACTCTTGTAACTTTCCATCAACCAAACCATGGGAAACCTCAACCATTTCCCTTATGGAATGGTGAATCCAAGTGGCAAGTGTACTCTATAGCGTTCATTCAAATGGTATATATGTTGTGTTGTTTTGTTATAAAAGGGTGGTAATGTTTTTTTCTTTCTTTTTTTCTATTTAAGGGTTTCCCCAAACCCTATGTGTAGACATATATGAACCCAGACACACACACACACACACATACATGGGTCCATATGAATGTATACTTATAACCCTTAGGATATAGGAGGTGTACACAATATACGAAGAACAGAGGCCCTACACACAGAGAGAGTATGGAGTTTAGTTGGTAAATAATTATATATGTGGAGAAATAACATTAAAAATATCCATTTAATTCAAATAAATAAATAAATGTGTCATTGATTTAATATAAAATGCATTGTGGTGACACCTTTGGCTCACTTTGTAAAGTATTGACAATTCTTTTGATTGAGAAAAAATTCCTTGCATAAATTTTAATTTTCGATGTTCCTTATCAATTTTGAATTTCATTTCATTACTAATTTTCATTCAACCAGTGTCAATTTTATCATTATTACTATAGAGATTAATTTTTATTGTAGGATCGGCTCCATTTGTTTATTGATGTATAAATTACATTTGATTTAATTTGATTTAATTTTTTCTATACAGTTAATTGTCGAGTTTTAAGTGCCAATGTGTAATTTCAAATTTAGGAGTGATTGGAAAACTTAATTTTGTAAATTATTCTAGATTGATATTATCATATCATTTTAATTGTCACAATAAATAATGATAACATTCGAAAGATTTTAGAATTTTCCTTTTATTGCTAAATCATCTACATAACATACACACACTATTTGTGTCAAGGATCATAGCCTTCCCAAGGATATCATTTCATATTAGTTTGAGTACAAGGTTCATGTACCCCTAGTGGAATCCTAGGGAACAAGTATATTTAAGGAATAGATAGTGGTTGATTGATAAGAATATTTCGCCCTAGTGGATAAGTCAGTTTCAAGGTATATGGTTCTAAGAAATTATTTCCAGTATTCAATCCCTTAGTTGTTTGGTCATTATCCTATGAACTATCGAAGGATCCAAGGTTTATGCCAATATTTTTTGGATGCAATACAAGTGAGCCAGTACAAATATTGCATCAACGTCACTTGAAAGTACAAAAAACCTAGGTCGAGTGCATCTAGATGTGATAGATATAGAATGGCCTTACACTTGCACCTAAATCATAGAACCCTTGTTGATGACTTATGAACCCTCCTATATTACAAGTAGAACTAGGTATGGACACTTCCATGTCTCAAAACTAGAGTAGGATTAGATGAACCAATCAAGGTCATGTTCTCCTTATTGACTAATAGAGTGATAAGGAGTTGGCCAGTGAAGTGTAGACACTCAAGAACCAAGTTAATGAGTAGTGTTCCTACCTCTGATAAATCAAAGGTATGTTAGAGTCTTTGGGATTCAAGATAGAGAATAAAGATAAGATACCATTAGAGGAAGAAGAACCTAGTCAAAAGGAGTCCTTTATGTGTCACAAATAAGGTTGTGAACTTAAGAAGAAAAAGGCTGTCACTTTCATTGCCATCATCCAAATAGGTAATGAGGATAAATCCTAGTTGGTGATCATTGAAAGGAATGTGATGTTGTATTATTTCAACTCTTTGGAAAAGACCAAGTTTTCTAGATACCAGTTGACCATTGATGCAAACATGTGGTGGAACCATCTCAAGTAAAAATAAAAAGTGGATGTAGAGCACTTAAGATAGGATAGGTTCATAACACACTTTAAGAAGAAGTACCTTGATGATATGCATTATCAAAACAAAGAAGATAAGTATTAATCGGTCAAGCAAGGCAATATGACATAGGAGAGTATGAATGCAAGTTTGCAGAGTAGGAAAAATATTCCCTTGGACTTAGAGAAGTATCTCAAGTTGGGATATTTATTGGTGGAAATTGGGTACCATGTTAGATATAAAGTCAAATCATTCATGCCAAAGACCTTATCAGAGGTAATGTAGAGGACTAGACTATGTGGAGATGAGGCCAAATGGAAGAAAGAGTTGGGTGGAAAGATAAATCAAAGGATCAATAACCAAAATAATTGGAGGAGAAATTATGACCAATGAAGCTTCAATACAACCCCATAACCTAAGTCTTGGAAAGAAGACAAAGCTCATGGAAATATAGGAATGATGATTTCAATATTCAAATGTTCTAAATGTGGAGAATTTGGGTAGAAATATGCCTAAAAGTGAAGAACCAAACCAAAGGATCCATGAACCATTTGTAACCCAAGGAAACTATGGGAGATGAAGTAAGAGGAAATATTTATGTGATGGTGGAAAACAATAGGATGAGTGTTAGGTCTCAATAATCCAAGATATAGATATTATTTCCAACCGACCCTTTACATTTTTCATTGACATGGGAAGTACCCATAGTTTAATATCTCATGCAATGGTGACCAAATGTAAAAAAAAGCACCAAGAAACTCCAATACCCCTGGAAGTTACAGATAGAAAATGGTGCTAAGAAATGGATTATCCAAACAATTGATAGATGCATGGTAGAAATGGGAGGATGGAACATTGGAATATGCTTTTAAAAGTTGGTATTGGGAGATTATTATGGAATAATAATACAATATTTATTGGAATTACTCCAAAAGGATAATGTGGATTTTTATGAGAATCAAATCGAATGTGTGGATGATGAGGGAGTAATTAGAAGCAGCAGAGGGTGGTTAGACAAATTTCAACCATACAATCCAAGAAAAATGTGAACAAAGGATGTAAATGATACCTTATTCATTTCATTGAAGTCATAGAAGAATCAAGCATAGAACCAACATATATATCCATAATCAAATAATTTTTGGATGTATTCTTAGGAGAATTACCAAGATTTCCACCAATCAGAGAAGTAAACTATAATATGCATTTAATTCCTAGAGAAACCCCTATATCAAAGGAGCCTTAAAGATTGGGAACTAACAAGTTGCATGAGAATAAGATTAAACTACAAGATCTATTAGATAAAGGATTCATATGCCCAAGTACCTCGTCTTGGAGAGCTCCCATGTTCTTTGTTAAGAAGAAAGATGGAACATTTCAAACATACATTGATTATAGAATATTGAATACTATAACCATCAAGAACAAGAATCCTTTACCTAGGATTAATGATCAATCATATAAAGGGAGAAAATGTGTTCTACAAGTTGGATTTAATATTAGGTTATCACCAAAATAGAGTTGACAAAGATTACATACAAAACATTTCCTTCAAAACCCAATATGGGAATTATGATTTCTTGGTATTATATTGTGGTTTGACAAGAATCATTATAGTTTTCATAGTTTATTCTAAGAATGAGAAAGAACATCGGGAGAAAATTTGGTTAGTGATAATAAAGTTGTAATATTATTGTTTGTATGTTAAGTTGAGTAATACAGAATGAAATCCAATATTTGGGGCACACAATATCTGAATAAGGACTAAGGGTAGGCCCCTTGAATATATATATATATACATAGCCAAGAACAAAGAATGTAGTTGAGATAAGAAGATTTTGGGATATATTTGCTACTATATAATGATTATTAAAGGATTCTCGATGATTTAGGGCCCATTTCCAAAGTTGTTGGGTAAGGCAATAAAGTTCCTCTAGAAACCCCTTCATGAGGAATATTTCAAGGACTAGAGAGGCTCCTCATGTATGAGACCATATTAATATTTCCTAATTTTGAAAAGTATTCTCTTGTGTGCACCTTGTTATCCCCATTTTGTGGATAACTAAGGAGATTATGTCTCGAGGCCCTTAGGTTGCAGATATGGAGTGTTGAGAGACTACATGACCAGCAGTACCCTTTGAACAGATGGAAAACCCACTCACCACCACAGATAGTCACATATTTGCAGATGGCATCCACCACACCAGTTGGATTCTGGAAGGAAGTGGGCCTTGCTCCATGAGGTGCAAGTCAGTATTATGGTGAGGATCATTTCAATATTTAATCCAGTTGAGTATGTTGTATATTAGATTGCACACACCCTCTACAAATGCACCCATGAATGAGACACTTGTGGTGGTGAGTGGGTTTTCCATCTGTGCAAAGGATACTGCTAGTCATGTAGTCTCTCAACACTCCATATCTTCAACCTAAGGGCCTCGAAACATAATCTCCTTAGTTATCCACAAAATGGGGATAACCAGGTGCACACAAGAGAATCCTTTTCAAAATTAGGACGTATTAATATGGTCTCATACATGAGGAGCCTCTCTAGTCCTTGAAATATTCCTCATGAAGGGTTTTCTAGAGGAAGTTTATTCCCTTACCCTACAACTTTGGAAATGGGCCCTAAATCATTGAGAATCCTTTAATAATCATTATATAGTAGAAAATATATCCCAAAATCTTCTTATCTCAACTACATTCTTTGGTCTTGGCTATATATAGCCAAGAACAAAGATTATATCTTCAAGGGGGCTACCCTTAGTCCTTATTTAGATATTGTGTGTCCCAAATATTGGATTTCGTTCTGGAGGAAATCACACTTACTCAACTTAACATACAAACAAAAATATTACAACTTTATTAGCACTAACCAAACTTTCTCCTGATGTTCTTTCTCATTCTTATAATAAACTATGAAAAGGGGGGGGGGGTGAATCAGTAATAGAGCAATTATAATCCTTTTTAACCAAATAATCCAAGTGTTATATCAATGTAGAATTATCATCCAATAATGAGAAATGCACAAATGAACAATCATACACATACACAGTACACCAGTGTTTTACGTGGAAACCCAAAGCGGGACAAAACCATGAAATGTTTTTTCTTATATGTCTTGAAGAATTACATTCATTGGAAGCACCAACTTCCTTTGTTTTCCAGCTACAACTAGAAGGAGGATCCAAACCCCTTGTTTCTCAGGCTACAACCTGAGGGAAGCTCCAACTCCCCTATTCTCTAGCTACAACTAGAAGGAGGCTACAACCCCCTGTGTTCTCCAGCTATAACCGGAAGGTGGCTACAACCACCTGTCCTTGCCCCGTCCAACCGCCCTAAAGTAGAAGTAGAATGATGGAACCATTGTCACGCTATCACTGTGAGATATACCACTGTAAACATGTACCAATAAACCTAAACCATGCATCAACCAGTACCTCGACCTGTAATCAACCTGTACCATAAACGAGTGCATCAACCATGCACCAACCTATACCAAACAACCTATACCATAAACAATTGCATCCAACCATGTACCAAGTATATACCAATCATGTGTCACCTACTCATCAACTATGACTCATCAATATGTACCAACATCATCAACTATACACCTCATGTATGTGCCAACTCATCAACTACTTGTCTCAACCATGTACCAGACTACATGACCAGTAGTCCCCTTTGCACAGATGGAAAACCCACTCACCACCACAAGTGTATCATTCATGGGTACCTTTGTAGAGGTTGTGTGCAATATAAGAAACAACATACTCAACTGGATTAAATATTGAAATGATGCTCACCATAATAATGACTTGTACCTCATGGAGCAAGGCCCAATTCCTTCCAGAAGCCAGCTGGTGTGGTGGATGCCATTTGCAAATATGTGACTATCTATGGTAGTGAGTGGGTTTTCCATCTGTGCAAAGGGTACTACTAGTCATGTAGTCTCTCAACACTCCATATCTGCAACCTAAGGGCCTTGAGACATCATCTCCTTAGTTTTCCACATAATGGGGATAACAAGGTGCGCACAAGAGAATCCTTTTCAAAATTAGGAAGTATTAATATGGTATCATACATGAGAAGCCTCTCTAGTCCTTGAAATATTCCTCATCAAGGGTTTTCTAGAGGAACTTTATTTCCTTACCCTACAACTTTGGAAATGGGACCTAAATCATTGAGAATCCTTTAATAATCATTATATAGTAGCAAATATATCCCAAAATCTTCTTATCTCAACTACATTCTTTGTTCTTGGCTATATATATCTCAACTACATTCTTTGTTCTTGGCTATATATATCTCAACTACATTCTTTGTTCTTGGCTATA
>ML835021.1:59246-73411 GCA_009831015.1 Picea engelmannii
TACTATAATTCAAAGTGAATACAAAATAAAATATTTAAATAATAAATTTAATAGAGAAATTAGAAGTGGGTTAACCCTAAAATAAGGAAAGTGGGCAAAGTGACCTAGAAGATGTTTTTAAGGAAGTTACTTGGAGAGTATAAATAAGAGGCAAGGCTCTCTCATTTTAGATCACACTTGAGAATATTGAATATCTGTAGGTGCCCAAGGTAACCAAAGTATATCTAAGCTGAATTTCAGAAAGAAGGTGAAGAAAAGAAGGCCAGAATTCAAGGGAGGATAAATTCTTTTGATGATACTTTCTAAGGTATGTTATTTACAGGTCATCTCACCATTTTCACAATAACGTTTTTTCTAGAATGATTCAGACCATGAAATTTATATTCCATTGAGGAAACATATACAAGTATTTGTGGTAAAAAATTCAACTTGTGGGTCATTGTAGTTTTGGAGTTACACTCCGTGGAATATAGGGTTTGTGGCTAGTCCTGAAACTAGTCTAAAACATGTGTTTTGGGAACAAACGTCATAACTTCTTCATAAAAGATCCAAATTCAGTAAGACTAAATGTGTTGGCTATATTAAAGTCTATAGTATTCTTTGTAACATTTTCAAATCAATTCAACAAATATTCCATGCGGGGCACGCTCTACAAGGTTGCTCTCTAGAATAAGCCATAATTCAACAAGGTATGACATTTTTTCTATAAATATTTTTTTGAGAGGTTTCAAGTAGTGACACCTGGAGGAATTGCATAAAACACACTGAGGAATTTTTTTTTATCAGTTTCAGATATTTATTCATTACAGGTACATAGTTATGATTATTTCAAGTTAGGGTTGTTGACTAATCCAAAACTAGTCATGTGAGACTAAAGAAAAGTTTGATGAAAATGATAGTCTCTTGTTTTTAAAGTTAATGAAGGTTTGAAGGTATGTGATCATATACACCAGGTCTATTATAGAGTTACAAATAATATTTGGATGATGAAATTGATGAGGGATTTTGGTTAAGGTACATGTTGGGTACATGGTGGAGACAAGTAGTTGATGAGTTGGCACATACATGAGGTGTATAGTTGATGATGTTGGTACATATTGATGAGTCATAGTTGATGAGTAGGTGAAACATGATTGTTACATGGTTGGATGCACTTGTTTATGGTACAGTTTGATTACAGATTGTTTGGTATAGTTTGGTGCATGGTTGATGCACTTGTTTATGGTACAGGTTGATTACAGGTTGAGGTACAGGTTGATGCATGATTGATGCATGGTTCAGGTTTATGGGTACAGGTTTACATCGGTATGTCTCACAATTATAGTGTGACAGTGGTTCCATAATTCTACTTCTACTTCAAGTCGGTTGGATGTGGTAAGGATAGGTGGTTGTAGCCACCTTTCGGTTGTAGTTGAAGAACACAGGGGGTTGTAACCTCCTTCTGGTTGTAGCCAGAGAATAGGGGAGTTGGAGCTTCCTTTAGGTTGTAGCCTGAGAAACAAGGGGGTTGGAGCCTCCTTCTAGTTGCAGCAGGAAAACAAAGGAAGTTGGTGCTTCCAATGAATGTAATTCTTCAAGACATATAAGAAAAAAACATTCCGTGGTTTTCTCCTGCTTTGGGTTTCCACGTAAAACACTGGTGTACTGTGTATGTGTATGATTGTTCATTTGTGCATTGCTCATTATTGGATGATAATTCTACATTGATATAACACTTGGATTATTTGGTTAAAAAGGATTATAATTGCTCTATTACTGATTCACCCCACCTTTTCATAGTTTATTCTAAGAATGAGAAAGAACATCAGGACCAAATTTGGTTAGTGCTAATAAAGTTGTAATATTATTGTTTGTATGTTAAGTTGAGTAAGTGTGATTTCCTCCAGAACGAAATCCAATATTTGGGGCCCACAATATCTAAATAAGGACTAAGGGTAGGCCCCTTGAAGATATTATATATATATATATATATAGCCAAGAACAAAGAATGTAGTTGAGATATATATAGCCAAGAACAAAGAATGTAGTTGAGATAAGAATATTTTGGGATATATTTGCTACTATATAATGATTATTAAAGGATTCTCAATGATTTAGGTCCCATTTTCAAATTTGTAGGGTAAGGAAATAAAGTTCCTCTAGAAAACCCTTGATGACGAATATTTCAAGGACTAGAGAGGCTCCTCATGTATGATACCATATTAATACTTCCTAATTTTGAAAAGGATTCTCTTGTGCGCACCTTGTTATCCCCATTATGTGGATAACTAAGGAGATGATGTCTCAAGGCCCTCATGTTGCAAATATGGAGTGTTGAGAGACTACATGACTAGTAGTACCCTTTGCACAGATGGAAAACCCACTCACTACCATAGATAGTCACATATTTGCAAATGGCATCCACTACACCAGCTAGCTTCTGAAAGGAAGTGGGCCTTGCTCCATGAGGTACAAGTCATTATTATGGTGAGAATCATTTCAATATTTAATCCAGTTGAGTATGTTGTTTCTTAGATTGCACACACCCTCTACAAAGGTACCCATGAATGAGACACTTGTGGTGGTGAGTGGGTTTTCCATCTGTGCAAAGGGGACTACTGGTCATGTAGTCTGGTACATGGTTGAGACAAGTAGTTGATGAGTTGGCACATACATGAGGTGTATAGTTGATGATGTTGGTACATATTGATGAGTCATAGTTGATGATTAGGTGACACATGATTGGTACATACTTGGTACATGGTTGGATGCAATTGTTTATGGTATAGGTTGTTTGGTATAGGTTGGTGCATGGTTGATGCACTTGTTTATGGTACAGGTTGATTACAGGTCGAGGTACTGGTTGATGCATGGTTCATGTTTATTGGTACATGTTTACAATGGTATATCTCATAGTGATAGTGTGACAATGGTTCCATCATTCTACTTCTACTTTAGGGCGGTTGGATGGGGCAAGGACAGGTGGTTGTAGCCACCTTCCGGTTATAGCTGGAGATTACAGGGGGTTGTAGCCTCCTTCTAGTTGTAGCTAGAGAATAGGGGAGTTGGAGCTTCCCTCATGTTGTAGCCTGAGAAACAAGGGGTTTGGATCCTCCTTCTAGTTGTAGCTGGAAAACAAAGGAAGTTGGTGCTTCCAATGAATGTAATTCTTTAAGACATATAAGAAAAAAAATTCCGTGGTTTTGTCCCGCTTTGGGTTTCCACGTAAAACACTGGTGTACTGTGTATGTGTATGATTGTTCATTTGTGCATTTCTCATTATTGGATGATAATTCTACATTGATATAACACTTGTATTATTTGGTTAAAAAGGATTATAATTGCTCTATTACTGATTCACCCCACCCCCTTTTCATAGTTTATTATAAGAATGAGAAAGAACATCAGGAGAAATTTTGGTTAGTGCTAATAAAGTTGTAATATTTTTGTTTGTATGTTAAGTTGAGTAAGTGTGATTTCCTCCAGAACGAAATCCAATATTTGGGACACACAATATCTAAATAAGGACTAAGGGTAGGCCCCTTGAAGATATAATCTTTGTTCTTGGCTATATATAGCCAATACCAAAGAATGTAGTTGAGATAAGAAGATTTTGGGATATATTTTCTACTATATAATGATTATTAAAGGATTCTCAATGATTTAGGGCCCATTTCCAAAGTTGTAGGGTAAGGGAATAAACTTCCTCTAGAAAACCCTTCACGAGGAATATTTCAAGGACTAGAGAGGCTCCTCATGTATGAGACCATATTAATACGTCCTAATTTTGAAAAGGATTCTCTTGTGTGCACCTGGTTATCCCCATTTTGTGGATAACTAAGGAGATTATGTTTCGAGGCCCTTAGGTTGAAGATATGGAGTGTTGAGAGACTACATGACTAGCAGTATCCTTTGCACAGATGGAAAACCCACTCACCACCACAAGTGTCTCATTCATGGGTGCATTTGTAGAGGGTGTGTGCAATCTAATATACAACATACTCAACTGGATTAAATATTGAAATGATCCTCACCATAATACTGACTTGCACCTCATGGAGCAAGGCCCACTTCCTTCCAGAATCCAACTGGTGTGGTGGATGCCATCTGCAAATATGTGACTATCTGTGGTGGTGAGTGGGTTTTCCATCTGTTCAAAGGGTACTGCTGGTCATGTAGTCTCTCAACACTCCATATCTGCAACCTAAGGGCCTCGAGACATAATCTCCTTAGTTATCCACAAAATGGGGATAACAAGGTGCACACAAGAGAATACTTTTCAAAATTAGGAAATATTAATATGGTCTCATACATGAGGAGCCTCTCTAGTCCTTGAAATATTCCTCATGAAGGGGTTTCTAGAGGAACTTTATTGCCTTACCCAACAACTTTGGAAATGGGCCCTAAATCATCGAGAATCCTTTAATAATCATTATATAGTAGCAAATATATCCCAAAATCTTCTTATCTCAACTACATTCTTTGTTCTTGGCTATGTATATATATATATATTCAAGGGGCCTACCCTTAGTCCTTATTCAGATATTGTGTGCCCCAAATATTGGATTTCATTCTGTATTACTCAACTTAACATACAAACAATAATATTACAACTTTATTATCACTAACCAAATTTTCTCCCGATGTTCTTTCTCATTCTTAGAATAAACTATGAAAACTATAATGATTCTTGTCAAACCACAATATAATACCAAGAAATCATAATTCCCATATTGGGTTTTGAAGGAAATGTTTTGTATGTAATCTTTGTCAACTCTATTTTGGTGATAACCTAATATTAAATCCAACTTGTAGAACACATTTTCTCCCTTTATATGATTGATCATTAATCCTAGGTAAAGGATTCTTGTTCTTGATGGTTATAGTATTCAATATTCTATAATCAATGTATGTTTGAAATGTTCCATCTTTCTTCTTAACAAAGAACATGGGAGCTCTCCAAGACGAGGTACTTGGGCATATGAATCCTTTATCTAATAGATCTTGTAGTTTAATCTTATTCTCATGCAACTTGTTAGTTCCCAATCTTTAAGGCTCCTTTGATATAGGGGTTTCTCTAGGAATTAAATGCATATTATAGTTTACTTCTCTGATTGGTGGAAATCTTGGTAATTCTCCTAAGAATACATCCAAAAATTATTTGATTATGGATATATATGTTGGTTCTATGCTTGATTCTTCTATGACTTCAATGAAATGAATAAGGTATCATTTACATCCTTTGTTCACATTTTTCTTGGATTGTATGGTTGAAATTTGTCTAACCACCCTCTGCTGCTTCTAATTACTCCCTCATCATCCACACATTCGATTTGATTCTCATAAAAATCCACATTATCCTTTTGGAGTAATTCCAATAAATATTGTATTATTATTCCATAATAATCTCCCAATACCAACTTTTAAAAGCATATTCCAATGTTCCATCCTCCCATTTCTACCATGCATCTATCAATTGTTTGGATAATCCATTTCTTAGCACCATTTTCTATCTGTAACTTCCAGGGGTATTGGAGTTTCTTGGTGCTTTTTTTTACATTTGGTCACCATTGCATGAGATATTAAACTATGGGTACTTCCCATGTCAATGAAAAATGTAAAGGGTCGGTTGGAAATAATATCTATATCTTGGATTATTGAGACCTAACACTCATCCTATTGTTTTCCACCATCACATAAATATTTCCTCTTACTTCATCTCCCATAGTTTCCTTGGGTTACAAATGGTTCATGGATCCTTTGGTTTGGTTCTTCACTTTTAGGCATATTTCTACCCAAATTCTCCACATTTAGAACATTTGAATATTGAAATCATCATTCCTATATTTCCATGAGCTTTGTCTTCTTTCCAAGACTTAGGTTATGGGGTTGTATTGAAGCTTCATTGGTCATAATTTCTCCTCCAATTATTTTGGTTATTGATCCTTTGATTTATCTTTCCACCCAACTCTTTCTTCCATTTGGCCTCATCTCCACATAGTCTAGTCCTCTACATTACCTCTGATAAGGTCTTTGGCATGAATGATTTGACTTTATATCTAACATGGTACCCAATTTCCACCAATAAATATCCCAACTTGAGATACTTCTCTAAGTCCAAGGGAATATTTTTCCTACTCTGCAAACTTGCATTCATACTCTCCTATGTCATATTGCCTTGCTTGACCGATTAATACTTATCTTCTTTGTTTTGATAATGCATATCATCAAGGTACTTCTTCTTAAAGTGTGTTATGAACCTATCCTATCTTAAGTGCTCTACATCCACTTTTTATTTTTACTTGAGATGGTTCCACCACATGTTTGCATCAATGGTCAACTGGTATCTAGAAAACTTGGTCTTTTCCAAAGAGTTGAAATAATACAACATCACATTCCTTTCAATGATCACCAACTAGGATTTATCCTCATTACCTATTTGGATGATGGCAATGAAAGTGACAGCCTTTTTCTTCTTAAGTTCACAACCTTATTTGTGACACATAAAGGACTCCTTTTGACTAGGTTCTTCTTCCTCTAATGGTATCTTATCTTTATTCTCTATCTTGAATCCCAAAGACTCTAACATACCTTTGATTTATCAGAGGTAGGAACACTACTCATTAACTTGGTTCTTGAGTGTCTACACTTCACTGGCCAACTCCTTATCACTCTATTAGTCAATAAGGAGAACATGACCTTGATTGGTTCATCTAATCCTACTCTAGTTTTGAGACATGGAAGTGTCCATACCTAGTTCTACTTGTAATATAGGAGGGTTCATAAGTCATCAACAAGGGTTCTATGATTTAGGTGCAAGTGTAAGGCCATTCTATATCTATCACATCTAGATGCACTCGACCTAGGTTTTTTGTACTTTCAAGTGACGTTGATGCAATATTTGTACTGGCTCACTTGTATTGCATCCAAAAAATATTGGCATAAACCTTGGATCCTTCGATAGTTCATAGGATAATGACCAAACAACTAAGGGATTGAATACTGGAAATAATTTCTTAGAACCATATACCTTGAAACTGACTTATCCACTAGGGCGAAATATTCTTATCAATCAACCACTATCTATTCCTTAAATATACTTGTTCCCTAGGATTCCACTAGGGGTACATGAACCTTGTACTCAAACTAATATGAAATGATATCCTTGGGAAGGCTATGATCCTTGACACAAATAGTGTGTGTATGTTATGTAGATGATTTAGCAATAAAAGGAAAATTCTAAAATCTTTCGAATGTTATCATTATTTATTGTGACAATTAAAATGATATGATAATATCAATCTAGAATAATTTACAAAATTAAGTTTTCCAATCACTCCTAAATTTGAAATTACACATTGGCACTTAAAACTCGACAATTAACTGTATAGAAAAAATTAAATCAAATTAAATCAAATGTAATTTATACATCAATAAACAAATGGAGCCGATCCTACAATAAAAATTAATCTCTATAGTAATAATGATAAAATTGACACTGGTTGAATGAAAATTAGTAATGAAATGAAATTCAAAATTGATAAGGAACATCGAAAATTAAAATTTATGCAAGGAATTTTTTCTCAATCAAAAGAATTGTCAATACTTTACAAAGTGAGCCAAAGGTGTCACCACAATGCATTTTATATTAAATCAATGACACATTTATTTATTTATTTGAATTAAATGGATATTTTTAATGTTATTTCTCCACATATATAATTATTTACCAACTAAACTCCATACTCTCTCTGTGTGTAGGGCCTCTGTTCTTCGTATATTGTGTACACCTCCTATATCCTAAGGGTTATAAGTATACATTCATATGGACCCATGTATGTGTGTGTGTGTGTGTGTCTGGGTTCATATATGTCTACACATAGGGTTTGGGGAAACCCTTAAATAGAAAAAAAGAAAGAAAAAAACATTACCACCCTTTTATAACAAAACAACACAACATATATACCATTTGAATGAACGCTATAGAGTACACTTGCCACTTGGATTCACCATTCCATAAGGGAAATGGTTGAGGTTTCCCATGGTTTGGTTGATGGAAAGTTACAAGAGTTTTGAGCTCGACTTGTTTTCATGGGAGATTTTGATAGGCGGTTGATGGGAGGGTTTCCATGATTGAGGGAACGATTCGAGGAATGAACATGTGATATTCAACTATAATTTTTTTTGGATATGGTTTTTCAAGCTAGATTTGGAGTAGGTTGAGTAGCTGAGAAGGGTTGAGCCTTGAATAGGAAGATAAGGTATTGACCCAACCTCCTCTTTCTTACAACAATAACATTTATTTTCCAATGGTATAATGTTTATTCTTGCTACTCTGGAAATTTTAATGGTTTAATATAGGATGGTCTTGTCTGATTTCCCTTGGGGATATGGATTGGACTTGGATTGACCTGAGAGGAGATGATGGTTTTAGGGATTTCTCTGTTATTGTTGGGTTGGGGTTAACTGAATGTAGGGTTGGGAGATATGGTTCCAATGTAAAGTTACACTCATTAATTTTGTAAACATATTTTAATGGGTCAATTCGACCTAAACTCTACGATTATGGCTATGCATGTATATTTTTTAACACTGCTGAATGGAAAATAATGTAATCTTACTATTTCTTTGTAATCCCAATGTGGAATGCTTATTCTATGAATGAGAAGAGACAAATAGTGTCTGTGCATGTTGAATTTGACATTGAACAAAAAAATATGGATTTCTATTTCAGATTACAATACTTGAAAGTCAGTCCCCGAGGTGTAGGAAAGTTGGTGACGACGTGCGCTGTTAAGGCACTCTATGATGTTAAGTCACCGGTTCAAAACCTACGGGGACAAAAAATCCAGCCTTGCTAAGGGTTGGTGTGGCTCAGGTAGGGTGTGATCCCAGGGTGATTTTGACTGCTTAGATGCCCCTGAGTCGGGGTTTCTCAAGCCACAGGTGATCTGGATTTTATGAGCAGAATGAAATGAATACAGATTATTAATAGGTTCTTAACACAAAATAATAGAGATACAGTAAAACTGGTTTTCTATTCAATAACGAAATAAGTTGAAACTGTAAAATGCAGCAGAAACAAGCTTGCTGGAATGGTGGCGGCTTATCTCTGAGAAGAGATGTGACGGCAGTGCGCATTCACAAGAAGAAGGTTACAATGAGGCTCTGAAGGCATTTTTACAACAAGAAAGAATTCCAAAAACCCTAGACATCCAAAAACCTAACCCTAGGAGATGAAATGCCAAAAGTCATGTGGGCCCCGTTTGGGTAAGCTAGTACATCAACTTTTCGGGGTCGTAACTTTTCCATACGATCTCCGTTTTAGGTGTGTGATAACCCGTTGGAAAGGTATCGCCGAGGAGATTCATTTTGGGGGATATATTATTCATTTGTATATCATTGAGGAGATCGATACCGAAAAACCTTCATTTAGGCCCTCAAAATGGCCCCAGAAGTAAAAACTACTAAAAATAGTAAATTGCCAAAAATGTCAGAAAACTGTTTTGAGCCAGTTGGAAAAGGTGGGTGGCCACTGATATCTATCTGGATCAATCCTCCCTCCTTAGGAATCAATGGTATCCATTGCGTTGAGGTCCCCCATTAGATGAGGAAATTTCTGCTGAATTTTGCCCCGGGTGAGCCACTTGCCTTGGTGCAGGAGCTGCCCTGCTTTGATGACTCGATAAAGCTGGATCCTTTGTTGTCAAGTGCCCTTGATCTGTCTGTCCACATTCTAATCATTGGATGCCTATTGTATGCAGTCGGGGTTGAGCTCTGTTGGTGTCATATGTTCTGCTACTTCTGAGGTGTCCAATAATGGTGGGAAATAAGGGTGAAGGAGATCCACTTTGAACACTGGGTGCAGGCCAAGGAAAGGAGGAATGTTCAGCTCAAAAGCATTATCCCCCATGGCCTTGGTGATAGTGTACAGACCATAACGGAGTGGGCGAAGCTTCCGATGGGGTCCTGTAAGGCGTTCTTTCTGCAAGTGCAAACAAACTTTGTCGCCCACATGAAACTTATGTGGCACCCGATGTTGATCATGGCGTTGTTTGTACTTGTCATTGGACTTCTGTAGATTATCCTGAACCTATTGGAATATGTGCTATATCTGCTCAATGAACTGGGTGTCTTTGTCAGCTTCAGTTGGAGCAGGAGATGAGTCAGTCGAGGTGACCACAAGGGGAAGTGAAACATCTATGGGACCCAATGGTTGGAATCCCAACCCCACTTGAAAGGGGCTATGACCGGTTGAGATATGCAAGGCTCGGTTGTAGCTATGATGGAAATAAGGAAGGCTCTCATCCCATGTGTGAGGGTTCTTTGAATTATACATGCGAAGGATGTGCACAATCATTCGATTTACAACCTCGGTTTGACCATCTGTCTAGGGGTGGAAGGCCGTGGATTTGGTGAGCTTGGTGTCCAGCAGTGACCAGAGGCTCGACCAAAATGTGTTGAGAAATTGACTATCCCGATATATGACAATGGTTTGTGGGATTCCAAAATGTACCCAGACTCGTTCAAAGAAGAGCTTGGCAGTGGCCTCTGCTGTGATGCTCTTCTTGCAGGCAACCATAATCACCATCTTAGAAAAGCGATCAACAACCACAAAAACATAGTCATTTCTTTGCTTGGTGGATGGGAGGCCTGACATGTAGTCCATTGAGATGGATTCCCATGGCCTGTCAGGAGTAAGAAGAGGGGTGTACAAGCCCTGTTTCTTATTGGTCGGTTTGTCAATATCCCAGGCAATGCAGGACCTGATATACTTGCCGATGTCCTGTCAAAGTTTTGGCCAACATAAATGTTTTTGTAGCATCGCCACTGTCTTTTCGATGCCAAAGTGTCCTGCCACCAAACTATAGTGGGATTCCCAGATCAGCTTCGCTCGCTCGCTTGATGGAACACAGATATGGCCTAGATGACACAACAACCCATCCTGAAGATGGAAATTATTGAGAACTGCATTTGCACCCAACATTTGGTAGGTGGTGGCGAAGTCAGGGTCTGTCTCATAGAGTTGGGGCCATCCAGATGTCTCATGACCGCAACAGTCTAGCACCGTGGTGAGTGCTACGACTGACGGTTTGCTGAGGCAATCAACGACGCGATTAGTGCTTCCTGTTTTATACTTGATGTTGAGGTGGAATTGCTGCAAGTATGTGGACCACTTTTGATGGTGTTCATTTTGCAGTTTTCCTTGTGTCTGCATGAACTACAGTGGCTTATGATCAGTGTGGATGACTGTCTCCTTCTCAAGAATGTAATATCTCCACTGGTGACATGCTTGCACAATGGAGTACATATCTTTGTCGTAAGTAGGGTACTTACAGACAATATCTGACAGTGTCCCACTATGATAGGCCACGGGGTGGCTGTGCTGAGTGAGAACGATGCCCACAACATAGTCTTAAGCATCTGTCTCGATCTCAAAGGGATATTGTAGGTCTGGTAGTGAAAGTACTGGGGCTAAGCAGAAAGCACTGCTTCAGATCATCGAACACTTGTTGTTGGGACCGGCCCCATGCAAATTTTGACTTACCACCACCCCTGTTTATTTGGCCGAGGGCCCATGCAATATGGGAGAATCCCAACACGAACCTGCGGTAGAAATTAACAAGTCCCAAGAAGCTCCGAAGCTCGGTGAGTGTTGTTGGGGCTGGCCAGTCACAGATGACTTGGATATTGGCTGGATCCACATGTACGCCATGCTGATCAATGATGTAGCCCAGGTAATGGACCCTGTCCATGCCGAAGGAGAATTTTTCCAGGTTGGTGTATAGCTTGTGCTATCGCAGGGTGTGCAGAACCTGCTGAATATGCTGCAAGTGTTCATCCCAAGTCTTGCTATAAATTAGAATGTCATCCAGATACACCACTACAAAAGTATTGGTGAATGGTCGCAGGATATCTTCCATCATCCTCATGAAAGTGGCTGGAGCATTTGTCAAACCAAAGGGCATGACCAACCATTCAAAAAGTCCTTCCTTTGACTTGAAGGCAGTCTTCCATACATCTGTCTGTTCTATCAGGACCTGGTGGTAGCCAGACTTCAGATCAATCTTACTGAAGTATTTGGCTCCCATGAGTTGATTAAGGAGGTCATCGATTCGGGGAATCGGGTATCAATTTTTGATAGTGATTTTATTAAGAGCCCGGTAATCAATACAGAGTCACCAGGTTGCATCTTTCTTCTGTACCAGCGTGATTGGGATCCCACAAGGTGATGAACTAGGGCGTATGTTCCCCTTGTGGAGTAGTTCTTGGATCTGTCTCTTGTTCTCCTCATTCTCTAACAAAGAGTGACGATAAACTAGCCCATTGGGCAGTGGTGTGCCGGGGGTCAGATCGATGGGGTGCTTGACCTGGCAGTGCAGAGGTACCCCTGTAGGTGAGAAGAAGATATCCGAGTATTCTTCCACGACCTTATCTACTTGCTTCTGCTGTGTGGAGAGGTTGGCCGTAGAGACCCTAGATGTGGCTGCGATCTTTCACTTGTTTTGAGAGCGAATCACGAAGAAGACAAACTTCCCCGTCTGAGAGATGACCTTCCTGCATTGCTTAGTAGAGATCAAGGAAATAACACTAGGTGGGACTGCCTCGGGTATCCTATACAATTTCCTGTTCAAAGTAATAATAACACTGCGAGGCCTAGACTCATATACATCATGACATTTCCATAAATAAGTTTGGCCCAAAAGAACATCACAAAATTCAAGAGGAGCAACATCACACAATACCTCATCTTTGAAGGGCTTGATGTCATACGACAGTCGACATTGTTGGCCGACCCGAAGATCGCTTCCTTGGAGGAGCCATCCAATGGTGTAGGGTTGTGGGTGTGGCACTGTTGGCAGGGCCATCCGCTTGATGACCTCAGCTGAGATGAGGTTCTTCTGGCTACCGCTATCAACAATGAAGTGCAGTGGGGTGCCTTTTACCCACATCTGTGAATGGAAGAGGCGCTCTCCTTCTTCTGGCTCGTCTGGTTCACCAGGTTGCATCTTGGTGGTAGCAACGATGGCACTGGGTTTTGCGTCAATGATCTGTCTTCCCCTTTTTGGTTCTGTCTCAGAGTCAGAATCTGCATTTGATTTAGAGGCTTTCACTTCGGACACCAACAACTTATTTGAGTGACAGTCAGTAGTGTTATGCCATGGCTCTTATGGAAGTCGCACCACTTCCCGGTATCTTTCTTTGTCTTTTCGGTGTCCTTCTTTTCTTGCGGCTTGTACTAGATGTCTTGATACTGTCCATCTTTGCTTTGTCCTTTGTTCGGTGGGTTGGGGCCGCACTTTCCTGGATTTTGTTGTGAGGGGTTCCCAGGCCCAAATTGTTGCGTCTTTTGTTTGAGCTTCTGCTCGATTTTGACAGCATATCGGTAGGCCGCGCCCAAGGATGAGATGTCTAGAAATTAAATTTCGGTATGGATGTATCTATGCAGAGCACCTCGATACTTTAGCACTAGATGTCACTCCGAATCTTTGATACCCAACTTGGTGCGCAAGGTATGGAAGATATTTGTGAAATCTGGCACTGCTTGGTCTCTTTCTTGCTGCAGTGTGGTCCATTTGGTATACAGGTCGTCATAACTTCCGACAGGGTAGTATTGTTCCTTAATAGCATCCCTGAAGGATTCCCAAGTGGCCGTGACTGAAAACAATGAGGTTTCCTCTGTTTCCTTTTGCTCACAGAAAGTTTCCCACCAATCTTTGACATGGGGAACGACTTTAAGGAGCGCAAAAGTAATCTTTCTCTACTCGAAAATTTATGAACAGAAAAATACCCTTCTAGTAGATTCAACCACTTGTCTATAGCATCTGCGTCTATCTGACCTTCAAATATAGGAATATCAAAGTTTATTTGTACCTTGAAGGGGGTGGCGCCTCCGTTAGAAGAAGATGCATCGCCTGTTGGTAGTCGTCGAAGAATTTGCGCGAAACTATCCATCATCTCGTTCCTCTGTTGTGTGAGGACTTCCTCAATCAATAGTTTGAAAGGATCTCCTATCCTACCATATTTATTTTCTCCTTCCATGGGAGGTCACTTGGGCGTGCGAGAGCTTCTGTCCTCAAGAGAAACAAGCTTGAGACCCAACTCTTTGTACTCCGACCTCGTTGGGGACATGCATTAAGACGACAAGGAGTAGACCGCTCTGATACCAATGATCCGAATTTTAT
>ML835022.1:0-12680 GCA_009831015.1 Picea engelmannii
CAACAGTGTTGAGTTGGCATTAGCCAACTTGGATCTTAATGAACTAGTGCTAGAGCTGGTCACTTTTGATGATGGTGATCCTCTTGAGGGGTCATCCTCCAGAGTCCACATCAACAAATGCACGGATTGCATTGGATATAGGGAAGGAGGAGGAGGATGGAGGAGACAGCAGTGGTAGTGATGCCAATCTTGATGATTATGACATGGAGGACTACTAACAGTCACGATTCATGAGCTATGAGATTCTTCCATCTACGGTTCTAGTATCTACCCTATGGCTATTTTGTATTTGTCATTGGCATTCCCACCTATAGTATCAATGACTCTAACATAGTATGTTATTTGATGTTGTAGAGGCCATTTAGAGCCTCCTTGATTATGTATTTATGTTTCGATCTCTAGATATGTATTGCACTTGGTGTCGTTTTGATATATTCATGAGCATACTTTGGATATGTTGTCTCTAATTGTCTCTAATGCTTTGGAAACATGATTTAAAATCTTAAAAATATTTTTTTTTTCGTTAAAATTTAAATATTTTATGTATTTAAAAAAAAAACGGTTCATTGAAACCGGTTCGACCGGTTCATTACCAGTTCCGGTTCAGGTTGGACCCTCGACCAGTTCCGGTGCTAGTTCCGATTTTTAAAACTATGGTTAAGCCACCTACAAATCCCAAAGATCTGGCAAAACACAACAAGAAGGCAGTGGCAATGAAGCGAGTCCTGTTGGATTCAGTGAAGGATTGTCTGATCCCTCTCTTGTTGGGAAGACTGCCAAAGAGATGTATGATGCCTTGGTAACCTTGTACCAGAGTGTGAACATATCTAGGAAGATGCTCTTAAAGAACAAGCTCAGCGCTACCCACATGAGCAGGAAAGATACAGTGACAAGCTATCTCGTGAAGATAGCAGAGCCGAGAGATCAGATTGCAGTAGTTAGAGACACAGTTGAGGATAATGAGCTAGTTCAGATTTCTATGAATGGCTTTGGCCTTTAGGATTTATTCCACTGTGGCACAAATTTGTCCAAAGTATCTGTGGTCGAGAGAAGTTACCTGACTTCGAGCAGTTGTGGGATGCTTTCTTTGGAGAGGAGATGAAAATATAGCATGTCTCAACCAGCTATGAGAATGTGCCAGACCTATCCCTCATAGGGAAGGTGAGGAAGGGAGGAAAGAAAGGATCCGGTGAGGATCCGAAGAAAAAAGAAGACTCGAGGCCTTCTAACCAGCAGAAGAAGAATTTGAACCATATCAAATGCTTCAACTGCAGCAAACATGGCCATTATGATTCTCAGTACCCTGAGAAGAAGAAGGGGAGGGGTAAGAAGTAGTAGAAACAGTTTGCAGGAAGCACTCAAGCTTCAGGAGTCAACGAGCTAACTATTAGGCATTTTTACTTGGGCATTTTCTACATAGTTTGAATGGTTCGATTCTTAGTCATGCCATGCATTATAACGGTTAGATGGCATTGAATTCCCTCTGATTCAAATCAGAGCATGTTGGGATTGATCATCAAATACATTGAGAGGACAGTATTGGCAGACTTTGTTCCCTTTGGGATGTCAAGAATAGAGAGTGTTTCATTTTAGATGCGTAGTTTGTTATGATATCAATGGGAGGTGCACTTGCTTGTTCTAAAACTTGAGGGTGTTTCATCTTCATTCTTCAAATATCTTGGTCAAAAATGCTTGGCCTGTTCCTTAAAGAGATTGTCACTTCAAGTGTACAACATTCATGGGCTCAACTACACATACTAGATTGATTACATCCCTCTCCTATTCTATTTCTGCAATTAGGAGGGTTAAACGCACCAGAGTCACTATATATATGCACATAGATAGTAATAGAAGTAGCAGACATTGTTCTCTTGCCTGGACTATTTTGAGACCAGATTAAGTTTTGAGACCTACAAACGGGATATGGACTGAGGGCTATGTGTACTATCCAGAATCATCTTACTAGCTTTTTCAAATCAAATAGGATTCTTTTAACTTGGATGAGAGAAGGGCCTTCTTTTCTGCTTCTGTAAGGGGTGCTTCAATAACCTCAAGGATTACTTCTTAAGTTTCCTATGATTTGGAGCCATAAGCCAAATGCCATTCTCAATTGTGTCCTTAAGGACGACTTGCGGGTCAGGGATGCAAATGCTACTTCAAATATTGAGGACTGCAAAAGGATTTTGTCTCGTTTTCCTCTCGATTTTGTATATCTTGTATGACTGATTTACTTTTTTACTTCGTTGTGTACTTCTTTACATTTTAGGGATTACTCTGCTAGGACCTACGTTTTTGTTACCTTTTTATTTTCGTTCTGATTATAGGAAGGAGTTGTTGTGAATTTAAGGTTTATTTATAGAATGAATGTAAAATTACTTGTACTTTAAATTCATTTCCTAATGTTGATATAATATTAGTGTTTTTTCCATTGAAAACCAAAAAGAAAGAAAAGGAAGAGCTAGAATCAAAATCTAGAACCCTTTCCCTATTAAAAGCTATGGGCTTAACAAGATCTCCTTAGTTTAGTTGGTCAATTTTGCAGGTAAGAAGTTCGAAAGAATTGTGATATTTTGTAGGGAAACTATTTGACTTGCCTTGGTGAACAAGTACTCATCATATAATCTGTGTACACTGTACAACTATAGATAAGGATGAATGAAGTGGACGAAAAGAAATTCCAATTTAATTAATTCCACAGATAACTATTACCTGTGTATCCAGATATAGAGAACCATTGCAAAATATGCCATTGGTTTTTGTCTCCTGCAAAATGTGTTGAATTGAGTCCATAAACTTTGTTCCATTTTTCTGAAAGCAAAAACTTGTATTAGAAACATAATCTACAAAGACAAAACAGTCACCTGGCATCCTTAGCCCTATACCTACAGAYATGACATTAATTGGAAAGAAAATACAAGGAAATGTAACATATCATGTCTAACAATGTAAGTAAAATGCATGGTGATCAGTGGATACCTGCAAAATCATAGCATGGCTTTGCTATATACCAATATSTCATGTCAAAAGCATTAATTAGAATGGATAAAATACAAGGGTATAAAACAAATCCCTCTAAAAMCCAAATATTGCAACTTCTTCCTTTGCCTTCTATCTTCRYTCRATGTCAACATAAAATACAAGGGTATAAAACAAATCCCTCTAAAAACCAAATATTGCAACTTCTTCCTTTGCCTTCTATCTTCGCTCGATGTCAACATATCTATRTGTTGGATGGTAATGAATYGCCACTTGTAATATTGTTTTTTATTGCACATCCATTGTACCTTCAATTAGTTAGTATGAGTTGGTCAAATTTGATCAGTGAAGAATACCACCTTAATTAGTGGCAGATATTTATTTGGAAGACGTGGTCAGAAGTGATCCTTGACATAGCTTTCATCACTCTTATCTTCCAACAAATTTGTATGCATATTGAACCTTAGTGGTTGATGCACAAGGTATACTTTGTGAATACAGTGAAGTCTTTATAGGGTATACAAGATACCTAACGTAAGTGTGCCATGCATTCTCTCAGATCGTTTGATTTCTATTATAGTTTGTTGTGCTTTTCTCAGTTTTGTATGCATACAAAACTAGCATTTCAAATCATAGAAGAGACAAATTGGCGTCAAAAGTTGTGGCTCTTTTTTTCTGTCAACAAACAAATAAATTCTAGATATGTGATTTGTTGTCAACTCACTGAAATTCACAAATTTTTGCATGCAAATTGCATCATCCTCTATCCATGGTATGTTAAATGCTTTGACATAAAAGCTTTCACGTGCGGAAAACTACAGTATGAGGGAAGACACCATGCAACATGTTTTCACTCTTTACAAATTGTGGAGCTACATCACTACTAAAGTGTATAAACTGATACTAAGCCATAGAATGTAAAGGAGGCATATCAAGAAACAAGGATAATGCCTTGTCATCCCTAGCATACTAATCCAGATTGGATCATCATACAATTTGTCATTTATCTCTATACTTTCTGACTGGAAAAAATTGGAGGAATCAGCTTGCAAGGCTGTTTTAGCGGCAGGTCCCAGTTTGGAAAATTGGGGTCGGAAATCGTCTGAAATCTTTCAGGGCCATTTTGTGGCATCAAATGGCATTTTTTTTGGTCCAAAACATTTATAGGACCAAGACAACATACTCCACACACCAAGACCTTTCCAACAGTGCAAGAATCACCTCAATCAGAGATCGTCTGTGAAAGTGATGCCTCCTACAAATTGACCTACCTGGTTGACCACCATAATACGAGTGGATGCCACATCAGCCCCCACTACTCACACATGTGGGGCTAGCCACGTGTGGACTTTCAAGAAGATTCTAAAAGGTCCAAAACCTTATCACTAATTGACGGGTTGAAAATCAAAACCCTAACCCTAGACGACTATCGAGCTATGTTAAATACGAAGTCGCTAGGAGGAGAAAGGGTTCCATTCTTTAGCATTGTATTTGTTCCATAGTTGAGCAAAGCATCTAGAAGTCGTATTTTGACGACATAACAGAGGAGGAGATATTTTATAGCAGTCGTACAGGCCACGATGTCAAAGGCAACTCCACAGTGAGTGCCTCTTTCTTTGTATTTGTATTTGAAGAAAAGAGAGCAAAGAATAGGCCTCACCTTCTCGTTGGGTTTTCTCCCATATTGGGTTTCCCAGGATGAACTATTCCAATGGAATATCCACGGCAGTTTACAAATCATATTGGTATCGAAGCAGTTTTCTTTGGGGTATTTATGGAAAGTTGCAGGATCCAAGAATTGTCTTTAGAAGAAAGTCACAAAACCCTAGCCATGGCGAATGAGTATGCTCACAACAACCCTCAAGATCTGGCAGAAGAGAGATTTGTGAGGCTAGAAGAGCAGGTTATTGATATCTCTCACAATATGGCCCTCCTCATGGCGGCTCTAGCAAGCAAGCTCAAACCGTTCGGGGAGGCTGGAGGCTCTAAATCAAAGATCGGAACAAAAGGGAAACCGGGGGGAAATGATGACTCGGAAAAGTAGTCAAGGAAAGAGCCCGAGAAAGAGCAGCCAAGTTCCAATGCCATTACCCCTTCGCAGTCCTTATTTAAAATGGAAGCAAAAGTGGATATCGAGCCATACCAAGGTGAGATCGATGCAGTAAAGTTGAATCATCGATTGCAACAATTAGAGGTTTATTTTAGTGTCCACCATATAGAGGAAGAGCTATGCATTAACCTGGTGGAAAAGTCACATGGAGACGCTTAGGCTGAAGGGTAGAATTGGGATTCGTTCCCAGTTCTACCCTATTGGGTATGGGATCCGTTGGCATTACTTCAAGCAAAGGCAAGGGCAGAGTGTGCAAGAGTACACCACCGAATTCAAGAAGATGGCTATCATGCTAGGCATCTCTACCAAGAACCCAGATGTACTGCTCAAGTATCTGGGGGGTCTACACAATCATTTGCAAAAGCAAGTGATGCTCTTCAATCCCATGGCAATTGGTGAGGCATGTGTGCAAGCATAGTATCTGGAAAATATAGGCCACAAAAAAGGACAGCCAAGTGGTTCCAAACAAAAAGAGCACTAGGACGCTTCCAAGGAAGGAAAGAAGAAGTGGAAAGGGAGAGACAAGAAGACGACAACCACTGCACATCAATGCAAGGATGCAAGTAACCAATATAACCATTGTAATATCGATGGTCACACTGAAGAAAAGTGTTGGAAACTACATCGAGAGTTGAACCCTAAGAACTGTAAGAACGATGCCAAGAAGAAGAACCTTCGAGCCATGGATTCAAGCAATCATGTAGAGAGCAGCTCAAATGTGGATGAGAAGATTGCCTACACTTCAATGCAGAAGGAGGTGAATTTGAGTAGCCTTCATCACAAAAAAGAGAAGGAGATGACAAAACTCTTCCATAGCAAGATCCAGGTCAAGAAGACCAAGGTAGACGCTCTATTCATTTCCAGTTTGTAGGCCAATCCCATAGCAATCGATCTAGTCAACAAGCTTGGGTTGGAGGTTCATTAAAGGCCACAAAAGAAGAGGGGCACTCTAGGGAAGTGTGTACAAGTGTAACGCCCTTCAAGAGATGCACTTTCTCTTCAACAAACCATCAAAGATCCCAAGGCATGTGCCCTAAATATGTGTGCCAAAAGTGTATAGCACTCCTCTAGAAAGCATCTCATCCATCCAAGTAAACCATCACAAATCTCAAGGTACTCAACTAATACCATGCCGAAACCTTAGGAACCCCTAAGTTGAAGAGTGATCCTCTCCAAGATGCACAAAGACAAATATGAATGTCAACATGCTAAGCAAACCAATGCACTACCTCAGTGAGCAACCAAATCACATAACGATCTATAATACTCAGGGAAAACCCTTAGTTGATGGGTTTCCCTCTCCATGCATGCGTTAGGGGTCAACAAATGAGTAAATTGTTAATGTTTTGTAGCATCGGGAGATATTCCCACATTGGCCTCAGTGTCGGGCATGTGGGAATCTTTGTTCAGTCACATTGCATTGAGAAAACCCTTTTTGTATGGAGCTAGGGTTTGGGACTGTGTTGTTGGGGGCTTCACACCCTCATGTTGGGGCTTCACACATTGATTGCCTTGAAAAATAGACATAAACAAGAATGCAAAACCCTCATTGAGGCTAGCACTCCATCAAGACCAACATTCAAGCCTCCAAAATATGGAAGGATGATGCCAACAAGTGATAATCCATAAGAAAATAGGCATCGAAAATGCAACCAATAGCCACCAAGATACAGATCCTCCAAATGCAGCCTGCTTGGGCAGGGTCTCCAACCTAGGACAATCCTCGTACTATATGAGGGGTGACACTCTGATACCATGTTAAATTTTCAATTCACAGTAAGCAGATCTGCACTTCCTATAGGTGAAACCCTAATCTGAAACTGCTTACAATACTCTCAGGACAGCGTGTTGTATGTACACAAAAAACCAGGACTGTAACTTAAAATTGCAAAAACAATATATAAGCGGGAAAATGCAGAACAATGGACTGTATAATCTACATAAATGATAGTTCTGGAAATTATGACAGCAACAAAAAAAACTCAGAACTCAACTCACCATCACACTTCTATTACTCATAAAGATGAATTGCACAGCAAAATTAAAAACTAACTGCCTAATCACTAGCTCGAACTTGAATGAATAAAACTCACCCACTCTGCCGTCTTTAATAGATGAAGATGGCAGGGGTTTTACAAAAATAGAGCACCTAAGTTTAGAAGCAAAACCTTAATCCTTAAACTTAGCCTAGAAAAGTGCGCCCATCCTCAATAAGCAGGTGCACCTTGCCCTCATCTTCTGATAACCCAGTGCATGGGTGTATTCTGCACAAGATGTCTGCAGCTGGGTGGAAAATTGCTCCGGCACAACCATTCCATTAGTTCAATTATTTTACATATATGTAATTGGTTTATGCTATGTATGTTGTAAATTTTCATATGCTAAACCATTGAGAATTTTATGTGATGAGTTGCATATAGCTGAGATGAATTATGTTAGAATATTAAATAAGATAATTAAGCAGATAGAATCCTATAGTAGAATTCATAGAGGATAATCAGTGGATATTTGAATTGAATTGGTGCACCACCGGCCAAGGAAGGCAGTTAGGTATGTCTCAACAGGCCTGACATGGCAGCAATTGTTAGATTTTGTAGCTCGGTTGGTGTCTCAGCTATGCCTATGTGTCCTAGGCCAGCTGATGGACACTTAAATTCACCCAGATCAGCTTCTTTTATCTCAGCCTAAGTCTAACTTAGGATTGCAGCAAAATTTCACCTTGAGTGGAATGTGGGGACCAAGGAGAGAGGGTGCACCTCGTGAAGTAGGCTGTTAGTGGAGTGTGGGACCCTATCCAAAGGGGGGCGCACCACTTAGTGGAGAGTGGGGTCTAGCAGCCCTAATCTCAGCCATTGAGGCCCAAGGATGGGCACACATCTCAAGGTAAATGGGAGCTGAAGGTAAGATAAAAGAGGGGCTAAGGGTGGAATTGAACATGCATTCTCATTTGTGAGGTTGAGCAAGTGAGAAAGAGAGGGATGCTTGGTTGGGAGAGAAGAGGAGGATCAGCAACAGAGAAGGGTGAGTTCTCGGCCAGCTTTGGGCAGCCAGCAGAGGCCAAAGTCAGGCCATACTGTGCAGCAAAAGGAGGCCGAACTCAATCCAGCTACAGCAGTTTCTAGCAGGCAAATTTTTGGGCGTCTTAGGCAGAGGAAAAGAGGCTAAATCAGGGCCAAATTCAACCAGTAGCAGCAGGCAGATTTTGGACAGACCGTACAGGTCGTCCCTGGGCCGTACACAAGCCGTACAAGCTGATCCGTACAGTCCAGAATCTGGCTGGGGTGTATAGCCATCAGCTAGGCGAATTTGCAGAGGGAAGGAAGTGTAATATGCTGGGAAATTTCAGTAAGAAATTTCATTTTATATGCTACTGTAATCTTCTTTCAAGAGACAAAATAAAGCCCCCTCTTAGCTGGTTTTCCCCACGCTGGGGTTTCCAGGGTAACATCTGGTGTTGTCTTAATTTATGTTTGGTTTACTGTGTGTTTCAGCTGTGATTTATGATGTTATAACTCAGCTGTAGGTGTTTTGCATAATTTATCAGATTTAAATCAGCAAGTTTAATTTCTGAGTTTTAGGAAATTATTGGCAAACATTTTTGTGTTGAGTTATCAAAGTTCAACATGGTATCAGAGCGCAACCTCTGAGTACAAGACCGCCAAGGTACTTGTTGTGCAGACCAGAAAGGATAAATCAGCAAGTGGGATGTGAGACCAGAAGGTGTGTGTAAAACAAGGCAATAGACTCAAATGGCCAGTGTAGGCTTAAGGTTTGAGGACAGGCTAGATGGAGCCTCAAATTTCTGTCCTTGGAGGGAGCGTATCAGCTTGGTGCTGGAGAAGAATGGGCTGCTGGAAATTGCTGAAGGCAAAGCAGCAGCCCCAGCTGATCCAGTACAGCTAGCAGCCCATACCAAGAAGGATGTCAAGGCCAGGAGGATACTTGTGGATGGTGTCAAAGACCACATCATTCCACATTTGTCTGGCAAGAAGACAACAAAGGACATGTGGGAGGCCCTGATAAAGCTATATCAGTCTGACAACCAGAGCAGGAAGATATTGCTCAGAGAAAAGCTGAGAAGCACGAAGATGGCCAAGGGAGAGTCAATGGTCACTTACCTCACAAAGTTCACTCAGATTCGAGATGAACTGGCAGCTATGGGAGAGGCAGTGGACAAGACTGAGTTGGCGAGGACAGCCTTGAATGGCTTCACCAAACAATGGTAAATATTTGTCCACGGAGTTGTGGATCGGGAGAAGCTCCCTGATTGGGAGAGATTATGGGACGACTTCACCCAAGAAGAGTTGAGACTAGATGCCACTCAAGCTAGCCAGCCAAAGAGTGAAGAGGAAGAGAATGTGGCTCTTCATGCAAAGAAGGGCAGTGAAGAGGGAGGCTCCAAAGACATGGGAAAAGTGAGATGCTTTGCATGTCACAAGACTGGCCACTATGCCAGCCAGTGTCCCAACAAGAAGAAGAAGAAGGAGTCGGAGGTAGAAACCACAGCATCTACTGAGATGGATGCATTTGCAAAGAAATTAGAGGATGAATTTTCTCTGGTTGCCTCTCTTTCGATCAACAGCAGATTGGCTGAGTTGGAGGACAGTGGGGCTTGGTTCGTGGACAGTGGATCATCTCACCATATGACGGGAATGAATAGTGTTTCAGAGACAGGCTCAAACTTGCATGTGCAGAGTGGGGTGCACACCATGCATGCAGTAAAGAGGGTTGGATGTGTCAAATTCCAACCAGAGTCAAGAGTGTCTCTGGAGGTGGATGGGGTGATGTATGTACCAAAGTTGAAGGTTAAATTGCGCTTTGTATCAGCTCTGGCAGATATGAGGTATACGGTGATCTTTGTGGATGGACAGGTACTCCTATGTGCAAAGGGAGCAGCCTTGGATGCAGCAGTGAGGCTTGGCATCAAGCAAGGTATGATGTACATGTTGTTGGGACAACCTGTTGGTGGGTCCAGGGGGATCTTGGATCAGAGATCAATGTCAAAGAAAGTCAGTTGGCATGACTTGACATTGATGGAGGAGCCAAGCAGGACATCAAATCAGAGTGCAACAGAGGTAGCAAGGATGTCTTCCATTTCAGAGGGAGCAGCTACAGCAGCAGCAAGCTTGATGGGATCAAAGATTGATCCAGGTGGAAACACATCCCTCGCTAAGAGGGAGTGTCAGATTTTGTAGCTCAGTTGGTGTCTCAGCTATGCCTATGTGTCCTAGGCTAGTTGATGGACACTTAAATTCACCCAGATCAACTTCTTTTATCTCAGCCTAAGTCTAACTTAAGCTTCCAGCAAAATTTCACCTTTAGTGGAATGTGGGGCCCAAGGAGAGAGGGCGCGCCTCATGAAGGAGGTTGGTAGTGGAGTGTGGGACCCTGTCCAAAGGGGGGCGCACCACTTAGAGGAGAGTGGGGTCCAGCAGCCCCAATCTCAGCCATTGAGGCCCAAGGTTGGGCACACATCTCAAGGTAAATGGGGGCTGAAGGTAAGATAAAAGAGGGGCTAAGGGTGGAGTTGGACATGTATTCTCATTTGTGAGGTTGAGCAAGTGAGAGAGAGAGGGGTGCTTGGCTGGGAGAGAAGAGGAGGATCAGCAACAGAGAAGGGCGAGTTCTGGGCCAGCTTTGGGCAGCCAGCAAAGGCCAAAGTCAGGCCATACTGTGCAGCAAAGGGAGGCCGAACTCAGGCCAGCTACAGCAGCTTCTAGCAGGCTAATTTCTGGGCATCTTAAGCAGAGGAAAAGAGGCCGAATCAAGGCCAAATTCAACCAGCAGCAGCAGGCAGATTTTGGACAGACCGTACAGGTCGTACCTAGGCCGTACACAAGCCGTACAGGCTGGTCCGTACAGTCCAGAATCTAGTTGGGCCGTACAGCCATCAGCTAGGTGATTTGCTGAGGGAAGGAAGTGTAATCTGCTGGGAAATTTCAATAAGAGATTTCATTTTGTATGCTGCTGTAATCTTCTTTCAAGAGCCAAAATAAAGCCCCCTCTTAGCTGGTTTTCTCCACACTAGGGTTTCCAGGATAACATCTGGCATGTCTTATTTTATGTTTGGTTTACTGTGTGTTTCCTCTGTGATTTCTGATGTTATAACTCAGCTGTAGGTGTTTTGCATAATTTATCAGATTTAAATCAGCAAGTTTAATTTCTGAGTTTTAGGAAATTATTGGCAAACATTTTTGTGATGAGTTATCAGATTTCAACAGCAATGACACACCATTCAAAGCGCCAAGTGAACAACCTAATACTCATCCTGCTTCAGTCCATGCTATATCCACTACAGCTACACAGCAGATGCAATGACATCCTTCTAAGGTCCCTTCTGTTCATGGTTCACCTCACCTCAAGGATATGAAAGCCGGCATTTCTGCATATGTGCCGCAGCAACTCATAGTTATCTAGCTCAATTCTTCATTGGGGAGGACATATTTTCTTCCAATCATAACAGTCGAACATTGAGAGTTGCATAAACTAATGTTTCAGCACACATTCTCCTCTCAATATCCCAACAGGCAAATCCAGCCAACACTTATTCCTATAGACTATGTTATTCTTTGTTGGAAAATATGTACCATCCGCATAAATAGGGGCAATTTCCTCTCAGCAGGGAGGACTTGATGAGAGTTAGTCACTAAGTTCATAGGGGACTTAGTTTGACTATGTATTATATTTGTACATTATATCTTTTGTATTTCCCCTATGTCATTGAAAAGTTCTCATAGGTGACTTGGTCAAACTTGATAGGTTTTCATGTGTATATTGTATTGTAACCCTAGGAGGCTTGGTTAAAGGTGATCACTCTGCACCAATTTGTACTCCTATAAACAGTTAGCACAATATAGAGTGCAAATATGTGTACATTAGGGCAATCTCCTTTGTTATTTGCATACTTTAACTTCAATCCACTTCTTGTGTGTGAGAGATTTTTGCATTGTTGTTTTGCACCCATATCACACAAGAAGAGCTGCAAACTAGTTGACCCACAGATCAGGCCCACAGTTTCATGATGTGAGGAACTGCTTACGAACTCAAACAAATTGACAACAAAGTTGATCGAGGCCTGCAGAGGCCTTAAAATAGGCCCAAGCAAATCAGCATTGGCTCTGATTATGACACAGTCATCTTTCTGAGATGAAGACCTCACTTGTTTAGAGAGCGGTCCTACAGACTCGGCAGCAGGGACAAGGGCAAGGACTTCCAAGTCACGAGCCCAAGGGTTGTATGATTAGTATTTCATCGGTTATCATTTTATGACAGAGTTCATCATCCAAGGTAATTGAACTTTCTATACTTGAATTTTAAACTATTCTCAGTATAAATGTTCAACGATTGAGCATTTAAACTATTTGAGATTCTGATGTTCGTTGTGCATTGCTTATGTTTATTTTGAAGATAGAAGTTCATATTTAGTACTTAATTGAGCTTATGTCTATGTTGCAGAATATAATTTTTATGGATTTGTCCTGAAATGGAATTCCTAGATTTTTTCTTGTGAAATTTTGGATATTTTATGTGAAAATCCAAGTTTTGCTGAGTCACTCAGTTGACTCTCCGTAGTGGGTTCGCTGAGTTGTCGACA
>ML835022.1:12780-36579 GCA_009831015.1 Picea engelmannii
TGATGGACACTTAAATTCACCCAGATCAACTTCTTTTATCTCAGCCTAAGTCTAACTTAAGCTTCCAGCAAAATTTCACCTTTAGTGGAATGTGGGGCCCAAGGAGAGAGGGCGCGCCTCATGAAGGAGGTTGGTAGTGGAGTGTGGGACCCTGTCCAAAGGGGGGCGCACCACTTAGAGGAGAGTGGGGTCCAGCAGCCCCAATCTCAGCCATTGAGGCCCAAGGTTGGGCACACATCTCAAGGTAAATGGGGGCTGAAGGTAAGATAAAAGAGGGGCTAAGGGTGGAGTTGGACATGTATTCTCATTTGTGAGGTTGAGCAAGTGAGAGAGAGAGGGGTGCTTGGCTGGGAGAGAAGAGGAGGATCAGCAACAGAGAAGGGCGAGTTCTGGGCCAGCTTTGGGCAGCCAGCAAAGGCCAAAGTCAGGCCATACTGTGCAGCAAAGGGAGGCCGAACTCAGGCCAGCTACAGCAGCTTCTAGCAGGCTAATTTCTGGGCATCTTAAGCAGAGGAAAAGAGGCCGAATCAAGGCCAAATTCAACCAGCAGCAGCAGGCAGATTTTGGACAGACCGTACAGGTCGTACCTAGGCCGTACACAAGCCGTACAGGCTGGTCCGTACAGTCCAGAATCTAGTTGGGCCGTACAGCCATCAGCTAGGTGATTTGCTGAGGGAAGGAAGTGTAATCTGCTGGGAAATTTCAATAAGAGATTTCATTTTGTATGCTGCTGTAATCTTCTTTCAAGAGCCAAAATAAAGCCCCCTCTTAGCTGGTTTTCTCCACACTAGGGTTTCCAGGATAACATCTGGCATGTCTTATTTTATGTTTGGTTTACTGTGTGTTTCCTCTGTGATTTCTGATGTTATAACTCAGCTGTAGGTGTTTTGCATAATTTATCAGATTTAAATCAGCAAGTTTAATTTCTGAGTTTTAGGAAATTATTGGCAAACATTTTTGTGATGAGTTATCAGATTTCAACAGCAATGACACACCATTCAAAGCGCCAAGTGAACAACCTAATACTCATCCTGCTTCAGTCCATGCTATATCCACTACAGCTACACAGCAGATGCAATGACATCCTTCTAAGGTCCCTTCTGTTCATGGTTCACCTCACCTCAAGGATATGAAAGCCGGCATTTCTGCATATGTGCCGCAGCAACTCATAGTTATCTAGCTCAATTCTTCATTGGGGAGGACATATTTTCTTCCAATCATAACAGTCGAACATTGAGAGTTGCATAAACTAATGTTTCAGCACACATTCTCCTCTCAATATCCCAACAGGCAAATCCAGCCAACACTTATTCCTATAGACTATGTTATTCTTTGTTGGAAAATATGTACCATCCGCATAAATAGGGGCAATTTCCTCTCAGCAGGGAGGACTTGATGAGAGTTAGTCACTAAGTTCATAGGGGACTTAGTTTGACTATGTATTATATTTGTACATTATATCTTTTGTATTTCCCCTATGTCATTGAAAAGTTCTCATAGGTGACTTGGTCAAACTTGATAGGTTTTCATGTGTATATTGTATTGTAACCCTAGGAGGCTTGGTTAAAGGTGATCACTCTGCACCAATTTGTACTCCTATAAACAGTTAGCACAATATAGAGTGCAAATATGTGTACATTAGGGCAATCTCCTTTGTTATTTGCATACTTTAACTTCAATCCACTTCTTGTGTGTGAGAGATTTTTGCATTGTTGTTTTGCACCCATATCACACAAGAAGAGCTGCAAACTAGTTGACCCACAGATCAGGCCCACAGTTTCATGATGTGAGGAACTGCTTACGAACTCAAACAAATTGACAACAAAGTTGATCGAGGCCTGCAGAGGCCTTAAAATAGGCCCAAGCAAATCAGCATTGGCTCTGATTATGACACAGTCATCTTTCTGAGATGAAGACCTCACTTGTTTAGAGAGCGGTCCTACAGACTCGGCAGCAGGGACAAGGGCAAGGACTTCCAAGTCACGAGCCCAAGGGTTGTATGATTAGTATTTCATCGGTTATCATTTTATGACAGAGTTCATCATCCAAGGTAATTGAACTTTCTATACTTGAATTTTAAACTATTCTCAGTATAAATGTTCAACGATTGAGCATTTAAACTATTTGAGATTCTGATGTTCGTTGTGCATTGCTTATGTTTATTTTGAAGATAGAAGTTCATATTTAGTACTTAATTGAGCTTATGTCTATGTTGCAGAATATAATTTTTATGGATTTGTCCTGAAATGGAATTCCTAGATTTTTTCTTGTGAAATTTTGGATATTTTATGTGAAAATCCAAGTTTTGCTGAGTCACTCAGTTGACTCTCCGTAGTGGGTTCGCTGAGTTGTCGACAAGTCCGAGCCCTCTGACTTTGAATATAGCATATATGATACTTCAAGAAATCCACCTTTGGTGATTAACGTCCTTTAGATCTGCCATTGAGTTAATTGTATTGTTAATATTTTCACCACATTTGGTTCTGACTGTCTGATACTGTTACTACATTTTGCTTAGAATCGGGTTATTCCAAATCTCCTCCACATGGTGTGCGCTTCTTCACCCCATAAATTTTCGACTCTTTAGAATTTAACTCAATTCTTATCAGCATAGTCTCTCTACATACAGCCAGATGGGCCTTCTCAGATAGAGCAAATCATCACATTGACTCGCTCTGTATTCAAATGGGTGGTCTCAGTTGGAAAAGCTTCTTAGGTACATTTTGCTTAGAATCGGGTTATTCCAAATCTCCTCCACATGGTGTGCGCTTCTTCACCCTATAAATTTTCGACTCTTTGGAATTTAACTCAATTCTTATCAGCATAGTCACTCTACATACAGCCAGATGGGCCTTCTCAGATAAGAGCAAATCATCACATTGACTCGCTCTGTATTCAAATGGGTGGTCTCAGTTGGAAAAGTTTCTTAGGAACTCTTCACATTGGCTTGTATTTCCGTTATGAATTTTACCTACCCCAAGTTATGAATATACGTGTGTTCTTCAGTTTCAAATCTGCAATATAACATCGCTAGGAGTTTCCCCTAAAAGACGAATATAGTATGCCCTAATGCTGCTAAATTGCCAGTAAAATGTCCTCTATTTTGCATTCAGAATCAAAGCAAGAGCGGGAATTTAATATGTAGAATTACCCGAAAGAGGAAGAGCAATTCTCCTCGCCAGACCTGCCAAGCGGAGGCGCAATAATGCGGACGCCATTGCTGTTCTTGCTTGTAATAAAATAGGCGTACAAATAAGCCTAAATCTCAGCTAAATGGATGCAACTGTACAAATGCAATTTCTACGACGAGATTTCAAGCGCACTGATACTGTAGACTGAGCAGCCTTTCCAGTGATAGAGACCGTATCTGGTGAGAACCCGCAACTAATTTCGTGTTTACTGGGTCTATGGAATAGAGGTTTCAGAGGGTTTAACCCCTAAGCCGTTTAGATGGTTTTTATAGAACGCGATTTATTATAGTAATATAGAGGTGCAACCTAGTTGTGAAGCCAACTTACCATCTTCCTCGTTAGAGTTTTGATTGATTTTTTCATCATTTGAAATTTATCAAATTAGAACGAGTTTAAATTTTTGAAGCAAAGTTTTATCATAAATAAAATTTTGCTTAGGGTGGAACTCAAACCAAGTTAAGAAATTTCATCAAATTTAATTCAATTTATCACAAAATTGAAATTTTGTTTACTGCAAATTTAAAATATTTCAAGGCAATGTGAATGAACAATTAATTTTCACTTATGTTAAATTAATTGAAGCTTTGTTTATTACAAATTTAAAATATTTCAAGGTAATGTGAACAAACGATTTCTAAGTTTTATGTGAAATTTAATTTTCACTTATGTTAAGTTAATGTAACTTCATATCTCACATACAATGTTAAAGTAAATATTCATTATTTCTATATGGGGTTAGAGCAAAACATGGTGAAATCTTTGAAGCAAAATTTCATTAGGGATAAAATTTAGATTATGGTAGAACATATATCAAGTTTAAAAATTTCACCAAATTCAACTCAAATTATTATAGAAATGAATGTCTATTTACAACACATTTGACATACTCCAAAGCAATATCAACAAACAACTTCTAAGTTCCATGTGAAATCTATATTTGATTATATTTCATATTGATTAATAAAACACAATGCCTCACGTACAATTTCAAAGTAAACATGCATAATTTTATATCCATTTACATATATTTGCAACCGCCAAAGTGAAATATTTACATAGATAATATGTTTGTCCTTTTTAGGTTTATTATCTCCATTGAATTTAACATTAAATTTATTTCCCTTGTTTGTATTGATTGGAGTTGGAAAAAAAAATCAAGTCATACCAACATATCTAGTTAACTTTATGAACGAAGAAGTCTGAAATAGTATCAACTATGTGTGTGTGTGTGTGTGTTATAGAGACAACATGTTAAATGGGTCACTCTTAATCATTACCACATGGGAGTGATTTAGGGGAAATTATGTGAGGTGATCACGGTTACCACCTCACATTTATTTGATTTAGAAAGCACTTTCTAAATCAAATAAATGTGAGGTGGTAACAATGATCGTTTCTAAATCAAATAAATGTGGGGTGCTAACGGTGATAGTTTCTTAATGAAATAAATGTGAGGTGGTAATAGTGATCGCCTCCCATGCTTTGCCCTAAATCCCTCCCATGTGGTCATGATTTGGAGTGGCCCATCTAGCCTATTGTCTCTCCAACATGGCAATGGATAGTATTGCACATATTTAGAATCAAAGCAATGCCCTCATTTTACATACTTGTACATCCATGATAAAAATGATAAGGAAACCACCCCAAAGCCTCCCACTGTGAGAAAATTAACTATCACCATGAACAAAAGGAAGCCTACCAACACCAACACTAGATTAAATAGTAAAAACACCAAAGTTGTTATGAGCGAGGCAACTACTATGCATGTCAATGTCAACCCTACCAATGCCAACAAATCAACCCCAAGTGTTCACAACATTATTTTACTTTTTTCATCTGCAAAGCCTCAACAAGGGCTTTGCAAGTCGATTACATCATAGTTGTAATAGGATTAATTAACTTTCCAAAGAATTAAAATTCATTTAGGATGAGTTGAAGCACTTTTAAGTGAACAAGTTTTCCATCACATAGAAAATTTAGACAGTATTGCAATCGAGGGGGAGTTTTAATGTTATCAAAAGATCAATGTTTACCGATAAAGTTTAACCAAATTATGGCACTCCACCACTTTTGAACTTGCAACAGCTAGAGATGGATACTAAACTCGATCACCTAACATTGGCCATGGACAAAGTAATTGAGTCTTCTTTGTCGTGTAGTGGATTTTCTTACCTCTGTGAAGCTAAGCAAAATGATCATTTAATAATTCAATGGATGGAGGAACTTGGAGTCTTCTTAGAATCAAATACATGAAATTGGTAATAATTGGGTTAAACTAAGATGCCTGAACCTATGTACACAATGGGATGCGAGGTATAGTCGAGTAAAAAATAATACAAAAACATACTATGTTTGTCAGGATAATAAAGAGTCTACAAGTCCTTAAAGGTAAACAAATTTTAGACATGAAGTAGCTCAATTTACACATAATCAAAGCTAAACTTGCAAGTGATTATTTAAGAAATTATATTCAATGTTATTTCAACAAATACAAAAGTTGAGTTGCGAAACTAAGAATGCTTCACTTTGTTTCCTATTTTCTATGAAAGAATAAAAGACCAAGTTAATTCACTAGTAGGAATGCTCTCTGGAAACATCCATCTCAATAGTGAGTATGCTACCATCGTGCCAATCGTCTAGCAATTATGTTGATTTTACAATCACTATAGTAGGTGTAACATGATGGCTACCTAATATGTACTATTTTACTCATTGTCTTTTGGACTTTTTTTATAAACATTTGAATCCAATCCATCTATTTTGTACCCTTCTTAATTGCCTAAACCATTTATCCTTAGTCAATTGGGTTTTATCAACAAGTCCTTGTAAATTGAAGTATTTGGTAGATTTTAAATGGGATTTGAAATGAAATACCTTAGTTTGAATGTCTGTCATATGTTGGGTTCTAACCATCTATGTTGCATAACAAAATTTGGTGTTTATTTGTTGTTTAGTGTAGATATCTTATTCTTGCATAGCTCCTTGGTAGTTAAATATGGATAGTAGTCAATTAGGTCTAGCTGGGGTGATTCAAAGGAGAAATTGTTATCCTCCCAAGCTGTGTTTAAATCTCGCTTGAGACAAGATACCAACAATCTCATTCTCACTCCAAGTGTTGCGGGTGGCACAAGATGTTGCTTCTAAAAAAAAGGATAGTTAGAAGGCTATTGCAAAAACTTGTATGACTTTGTAACATAAATCTATTTAGGATTATTGCATATGTGTCTACCCTTTTGTTGCAAAATGCTCATGTTCTTCAACTCACTAATCTAGTCCATAGTGCTTAAGAAATCAATGGAACCTAGAACAAAATATTGAGTTATCTTCCATGAATCCAACACTACCAACCGAAAGACATATTCCCTCAAAATCAAATTATTGATTAGTTAGGTATTATGTTCAAACCTGTGGAGGACATGTTTAGAAGACCATGTCGAGAAAGTGTAATTTGTAATATATTAATGTGGCATGGGATTCATAGTCCCCATGAAAAAGACATTTACAAATACCCAAAAAAATATCATAAGTATGCGGAGAGCTAATGCATATTATGCATTAAATAATTCTTTGTAAACAAAATCTTAATAAAGTCTAGGGAGATCATGCATATCTTTGTGAAGGACTTATGTGCTTAACAAACATTACATGTTTATCCATGTTGCCTTGACATCACCATATTTGGTAGATAAATTATAACCTTAAATCATTTTTCACCTTTTGAATCTCCAAGTTTGAAGTTAAATTCAAGCAAAAAATTAAAGATCCATACTTATATTTTAGATGCAAAAATTTAAAGATCCATACTTATATTTTAGATGAAAAAATGTTGGCAAAGCTTATTAATTCTTAAAATGCCAACTGTAATTTTTTGGTAATATTTTTGTAAAAATCTTTAATATTTTAATGATTTGTCTAATATGAAAATTGGAGTGCTTTTTCAAGTAAACATATTTAATCTTATAGAAATTTGGGAGAATGTTCATTTCCAGTTGGTAAATATTTTTTTGAAAAAAAGGAAAAAAAAAAGCAAATGGTAAAATTTAACCCTAAAAATTTGGGGTGGCAAGTGTGGGTGGGTTTTCATTAAGCGAGGAGGAATAATTGAATATTTTTATGCATGGAGTCTCAGAACCCTTTCTAATAACCTTGCAGAGGCTTATGTGCTCCTACAAGGTTTGAGGCTTGCTAACACTCTACATATTTAAAATCTGACTATTGTGGGGGATTCAAAGAATGTCATTAGACATTTGGTTTTGGGTACAAACCCCTCAGATTATAGGTTAGCATTGGTGTTTATTGGGATTCAATAAGCCTTGTCTCTTATTCCTAGTGCGAGATTCTAATCAAATTGCGGACAAATACGCAAACAAAGTAGCACCAGGAAAAGCGAGGAGCATTGTTATTAATGATAAGGTTTACCACCAACCAATTCCATGATGCTACTTGTCACCTCAAGAAAGGTCAAATTGTATGGACACTTGGCTTATTGCATGGGTGATGAAATCCATGTTATATTCTATGGGTGAGGGTTGGCTCTGCAAACTCTTGGGTAAGTGGTTGCTTTAATGTTTTTTTATATTAAAGGGTATTTGAGAACCAGGCATTGGCATTGCCCTTGACCCTGTATTCGTTGTGGTTTCGGTTCAATTTGGTGTGGTCCTATTATATTGGGGACAATCTGACTTTGGTTTTGACGTTTTAGTTTGGCCTTTGGGAAATTGACCACCTTTTTTACTCTGGGCGTTCAATTTGGAATTCCCAATCAATTTAGATTTTTGTAAGGGGGGATTATTGTTTCTACAGTCACCCTTTGTGGTGACAAAGAAAGGGGATTATTGGTTTGGACTCGACGTTCTCATTTATTCTCTCCTTGAGTGTAATTTTGCTAGTGGTATGTTTCATCCCGACACTCTCATGGATTTGGGGGAGGACATACAATTAATAGTCAGAAGGCAAGAAGGAAAAATTGATGGCAATAGTTCATCAATTCAATCACCGTTCAGGAAAATTCAAGAACGAGAGACAAATACTTCAACACAATTGGAATTATCATGGGGATTTTGGTGCAATAGAGGGAGCACATTAGAAAATTAGAGGTAAAATGTAGCTCCCTTTGCATTATCATTTTCAAACTAACATAAGGGAAGCAGGCCAACCCCTCAGTTTTGATGGCTAATTCAATTGCTAGCCAATTCAAGGACACCTCAGTTCACCAATTCCCAGACTTGAATGTGCAGGTACAGGATAATGATAACAAAGCAGTAGACAATGTCGACAATAACCATGTCATTGGTTAATTCTCTATGTTTTTTAGGATTGTAAGGTTTTTAGGCACTTTATGTAAAATTTACGCTCTCAAGTATAAATTCTCTGAAATTTTGTATGTGAAGCCACTTGTATTGGATAACCATTGGCTAGACTTATGCTCCCTTTTTATTTGTGGCTATAGACAAGCAAACTTCTTGATGTAACTTAGATGTGAGCATTTGTTACAGCCTTTTCTTAATATAAAAATATACCAGTTCTTATTAAAAAAAAATTAACCCTAAAAATTTTATGTGGGACTAAAAACTCTTATATCAAAGCTAAGGTTTATTATAACCCATTATTGGCTTATGTCACTTGTATATTATAGAATTGCAATGTATGCATCCTCTAAAACACAATATGTGATCAATATAAGAATGGTAATGTGTACAACATAATTACCATTTTTACTTGTATCAACATTACAAGCTTTTTGAGGTGTGACAAATGCAAGGGGGTCCTCTTTGATCCCAAAGGAGAAGCACAAATAGATTATGCCCAGGGATTAGGTATTTCCACAAATAATGAGGTAGATGAATTGGTGTTGTTTCAAGGAGTTCATTTGATGTTGTCACATGGGGTAAAGAAAGCATCAGTGGTTGGGATTCCTCCATCATCATCGATTTCTTTTGCAACACTCCAATCCTCAAAACACTAGATCAAATCATCATTAGTTTCTTTTGCAACACTCCAATCCTCAAAACACTAAATCAAATCGGTTGGTGCAGAAGATTCTAGAATTAACCAAACTTTTCAATCCATGTCCTTCTCTCAAGCTTTGAGAGCCTATAATGTGGAGGTTGATTGCTTAGTCGATGTTCTAGTGCTTTTGAATGAAAAGTTTGCTAAGAATCAAAGGGGAAGATCCATTTTCTATGCCCCTCCCATGATATCAATGAATTTTAAGTTTGAGACATGGCATTGCACAAGTGTACAAGCATTCAAGGTTGAAAGGTTGCACAATTTTGGCATCCTCCCTTGCCCATGGCTCGATACATTAGAACAATAGCATTATAGCATAAGAAGAGCCACCAGTTCCTACATCCTCATGTGTGCAATTTATTTCTTTAGGGTTGTCGATTCTGGAAGGCAATTCTCATGTCCTTCTTAGCTTTATTCTCCTACTCTTCTCAGTTAAGGGGTTGATGTCATTACAAAAGGGGTGTGTGCTTCATCCAGGTGGTAGGTATCTCAGATTTAGTGGTCTTATTTTCCGGTCCAACATTTCCTTATGGTCATCCTCATGGCTCAATGTAGAAACAAATTATGTGTGATGTGTGACCTTGCTAAGGTAAAGTGACATATGAGAGTGTGAGTTGGGAAAGTTGGAAATTTTAGAGGTCCAAAGGAGATGGTGAAATCGACTCTCCAATAGAGTCATTGGCATTAAATGTGGGAGGAATCTTTGTTGGTGGCAACATAAGAGAGAGATAGGAATGTGGTCTAGACTAGGGTTCAACTTTGTGAACTGTAGGAAATGGAAAAAGAATTTAGAACACCCATGTAGACTCGGGAAAACAAATATCAGGAGTTAGAGGCAAAGTTAGGAACAATAGTTTCTTTGGTTGAGTGAATTGCCAATTTTTTACACCTTCTTTTAGAGGTATCCTGGTTCATTTCTCCTCAAGTTGTTGCTGTAATGGTTGGTTTGGCTCTACATGGCATCCCTGTAACCAAGGAAAATAAGAACCTAGAGAAAATTGCAAAAACAACACACCCTATTATCCATGCATGCATGGTCAAGCAAGAGGAAGAATATGCTAAAGAGTTATAGGTGACAGAGGATTCCATACACATGTTAACTTATTAGCTTTTCTTGTTTGAAATGTACTATGGAATTTTGTTAAGTTTGGGTCAATTTACTAGGCATGACACATGCCTTTTCAATCAATTTAGAACTTGGCTAGGTAGTTATCCAGTTTGTTTGAAGCTTGGACTTAATAGTTTTGAACTCAAGTTGTGGTTTTTCTTTTCTATGTTTGTATTACAATGCCAACTGGTCGGGCCATGACTTTTTCTAATGAAAAAATATTTGTTATTGTTAATAAATAAGTAAACAAAAAACAAAACAAAAAGTACATGCCTTTTGCCAAATAGTCATAACTGCCTCTTGAAATTATATAATAAATAAATTGGGAATAATAATATTAATTTTTAGATGGCTAGTAGTTGGAAGGTCACCTACATCACATGTGGGTTTAGGTGACTAGGTAAACTGAGGGCTCAACCATTAAACTAGTGTGCACATTTTCTAGCCTCTACAAGACATAAAGTCTTGGAGATTCATTCAAATAACAATTTTCTTCATTATACATTTTCCATAAACTACATCCAAATAATATAAAAAATAAACCACAATGAAAATATTCACTTTCATCCTCATCCAAACATAGATAGCAACTAATACATATAGATGCATTTAAAACAACAGTCTTGTGCAACTTCAAATTATCTAACAATCCAAAATACAAATGTTCATGTCTATTAATAACTAAACTTGTTTCCGGTGTTGGGTTCAAAACGCATTCCCTCTCAACTGTAATTAACATTTTGGGGTGGCAAGTATAGGAGGGGGGGTCATCATGGACCCAAAAGGAACAACATAAACTTCCTTTGCATGGGGTCTTGACATTGAATCCAACAATCAGGAAAAATCATATGCGCTTCGACAAGGATTATAAATAGGTAAAGGCACCAATGCTCGATTGTTGATTATGATAAGAGATTCTAAGACAATCATAAATCATATGGTTTATAGCTCAAAGCTAGTAGAAAGCCACTTAGCATCAATAATTGCATGAAGCAAACAAGAGGCAAGCACCTTCAACAAAATCAAATGCTATCATGTGATGTGGGAGAGAAATAGTGAAGCATATAAGTGGGCAAATCATGCATCAACTCTAAAAGAGGGGGAGCTTATGGTTAATGGCACCTTTAACCAACAATCTATCCCACAATTAACTATGGGTACAAGGTCATGTATTGTGCTATTAAACTGACACATTGATTGTAGCCCAAGTTATCACACTAAGTACTCAAATAATTACGAGAAGGGATGTGAGTCCCTCCTTCACATGTATCAAGCCATGAATGTTCATTCTGATGTCTGTGATGTTCATTTTCTTCATGTTCACGGTGGGATAACCAAGTCTCTTGTTTTGAAAGGTCTAGTAAGAACCCACATCATTTTATCTTGTTGGTGTTTGGTTTTCTCTTGGCTTGTTGTAAGTTCTTAGGGGAGCCTCCCCCTTGGAGTTTCACTCATGCATGGGGGCATTGGTTTTCTTAGGCCACTAGTTTTAATACCAGAGAATAGGGATTCTCCTTGTCTTTTCATTTTTAAAATATCCAACCCTTTAATTAGCTTATTGGGAAGCATTCTCAACTTTTAAATACGAGTTATTTGGGCTCGTTCAAGGAACAAGACATGTGGCATGAGAGCTAGTTTACTAGCCAACCGAAGCATCCCAAAATAGTAGGAGATAAAGGTCAGAGTGCATGCCTGATGGATTTTAGAGAACTCCGGGAAATTTGTAGAGTCCTCAAAATCCATGAGGAGCATATCCATTGCAATAGATCCTTAATTATTACCATTACAAGAAAATTCTATGATATAGAATGCCAACTCACTTATGAGATAGCAGAAATTATGGGGTCATTAATATAATTGAAGTAGTAGCTGGTAGTATTGGAAGCATAATATAATCTTTTAAGAATTTTGGCCCTTAATATGAGAAGGGGAGATCAATTTGAGGCCTTGATCAAAGACTCTCAGTCAAATCTAGTCAGGGGAGGCAAAGGAAGATGAAATGGTGCACCAACTTGAAGAAGACATGGAAGTTGTGAAGAAGGACCCTAATCCTCTAAGTACATGTATCGAAGAAGAAACTAGTCACTATTCCTTTTACTAATTACTATGTTTTTTGGGGTTTTAAGAATTTTAGGCATATACTACAAAATATACAGTGTCAAGAAGTACTAGATAGTGTTGTTTAAGGAAAAAGTTAAACTATATTATGCAATTGTAGTAGGCCTTTTTTTGGACTATTTAGATACTAGTTTGAAGACTTATGGAATAACACTATGATGTAATCTCTTTGCAACATCAACTATAGTTTTTATTAATATATTTTTACCTAGTTATTATTAAAAAAAAACTAAACATGTTTCCAATCAGTGATACAACAAGTGCATTGACAGACATCTCATAATAAATATCAACGTAGACATCCTTGTTTAGGTAAAAAAAATCACATTCAAAGTAGGAATCTAAGTCCGCTCAACAATATTGGCCATAGGTCTCACTGTAGCCTTGCCTTGAACAACTAGTAAGGCCAAAACAACTTGCTTCATATCCTAACATTTCATTTTCGTCATTACGATCAATGCAAAAACAAGCCCATGTGATCATCAACTTAAAACCATGCATTGATCTACATTATGCATGCTACATGCACCAAGATCAATGCAACAAGGCATATGCAATTATGACAAAACATGTGCACAAGGAAAGGAAAGATGGATGGATAGAGTAAACAAGTGATGGGAAGAACTTTGTTGGCAAGCAATTCAAAACATCATGCATGGTATCATCATTAGACATCCTCAAGCATGGTCAACCTCTGAGAATTGTATAAGACATCAAGTCTCATCAACCATACAACATCAATCATAGGCCACAATAATGCCTTATAAAAAAATGTCAAACATTCATGTGCCTTCATATTCTTCTATTGTCGTAGAACACAAATGTCAACACACTAACTTCATTTGTAAAACATTGTCGATGACTAACATATGCATGTCTATGTCACTCTATAGGGCTTGAGACTTGCAGAGTGTAATATCCCTTCTCATTGACACAAGAGCTCAAGAACGTAGTAGTCTAGCTACCCCTCTCGACTATAGTCGAAGACAAATAAGGGGAAGGAAAGTATGGTTTTGTCGCTAGGAGATCTAAAGTTATATTATTAAAGTGACATAGGTAAAAGTCTAAGGAAGATTAAGTGACTTAAAGGAGAATTAAATCAAAACCTTAGCAAGTGGGAAAAAGAAACTCAATGAAAAATTAGAAAAAGGAGTTATAAAGAAAGAGGAGGTTGCCCCTCTCCTCATCTTGAAATCATTATTCTCTTGCACTCATGAGCTAGACAACTTACGTTTTGAGGGTTTTGAGTGAACAAACCCTAGAAACCAGCAAGGAGGTGAAAGATTCCTCTGTTCCTAGTTCAAGCTTGGCCAAGGAGGTGAAAGATCCCCCCCTCACCATTCTAATCCAGTCACAAGTACTCAACATGCAATATTTGGAGTTTTATGTACAAATCTGGAGGGTTTTCCAGTAGTAGGGTGCACCATTGGAAGAGAAGAAGCTCAATTTGCTTGGAGGAGACTTGACGTACATTTTTACACTATTGGAGGTCTATTGCTAGGGTCATAACACCCTTTTGCAGCTTATACTACAAGGGTTTTCCTCTTGGATGATTTTATTTGGCTTGGGCCGAATTTATGAAGGAGGCCGCAATTCCCATTGAGGAGACTCTTAGATCTGAAGGAAGGCTTGGGGGTTTTCACTCAAACTTGGATCTCTCCTAATCTTTAGCCCATGATCTACATTTTGAGAGTATTTTGGTATTGTTTGGAGACCATTTACTATGAGGCCGAAATATTGAGCATTTCCAGCCAGCCAAGGCCGTACCAGTTCTACATCCAGCCATCCAGGGTCGTACCAGCAGAGATCTGGAAGATTCCATTCATGAAAGGAAAGAAATCAATCTTGTGACAAACTATATTCAGTGGGTGAAGGCCGAGAGCCTCTATATCTTCTCTATTGTACCATATCTACAGATCCATGTATGAGGATCTCTTCTAATATTAAATAAAGGTCAGATCTAAAGCTTATTGTCTTGTTTATGTCTTTTTTTCCTTACACAATGTTCAAATCTTGTTGTTATGTCTTCAATGCAATAAAAATACAAGAAAAAACTCTTCAACACATCTTTCTGTAATAACAACTTGTAAAAATCAAATAACAACAAGCAACAACAAACCCTAGTTCCTGGTTGAAATTGCTAAGGAACATTACAATGGTATCAGAGCAAATTTCCTTCACCGGACTGTGCAAAATAAAAGATGACTAGAAGAAGAGGCCGTGTGATCCGGATTTTACGAGCATAATGAAATGAATATAAATTATTAAAAGATGTTTAACGCAGAATAACAAAGATATGGTAGAACTGGTTTTCTATTAAATAAGGAAATAAGTTGTAATTGTAAAATGCAGCGGAAAACAAGCTTGTTGGAATGGTGGCGGCTTCTCTCTAAGAAGAGATGTGACGGTTGCACTCATTTGCAAGAAGATGATTACAATGAGGCTTTGAAGGCCTTTTTACAATAAACATGAATGTCAAAATCTAGACATCCAAAAACCTAACCCTAGGAGATGAAGCACCAAAAGTCATGTGGGCCCCATTTGGGTAAGTTAGTAAATCAACTTCTCGGGGTCGTAACTTTTGCATATGATCTTCCTTTTAGGTGCATGATAGCCCGTTGGAAAGGTATCGTCAAGGAGATTCATTTTGGGGGCTCAATCAAAGTCATTAAATATCGTTGAGAAGCTCGATCCCGAAAAACCTTCATTTAGGCCCTCAAAATGGCCCCAAAAGTTAAAAACTGCTAAAAATAGTAAATTGCCAAAATTGTCAGAAAATTGTTTTGAGCGAGTTGGAAAAAGTGGGTGGCCACTGATATCCATCTGGATCAATCCTCCCTCCTTAGGAAGCAATGGTCTCCATTGCGTTGAGTTCCCTCATCAGATGAGGAAATTTCTGCTGAATTTGGCCCCAGGTGAGCCACTTGCCTTGGTGCAGGAGTTGCCTTGCTTTGGAGACTCGATAAAGATGGATCCTTTTATGTCGAGTGCCCTTGATCTGTGTGTCCATAATATAATCATTGGATGCATGTTGCATGCAGTCAAGGTTGAGCTTTGTTGGTGCCAACTACTTTATTATCTCTGAGGTGTCCAATAATGGTGGGAAATATGTCGAAGGAGAGCCACGTTGAAGACTGGGTGTAGGCCAAGGAAAGGGGGAATGTTGAGCTCAAAATCATTGTGACCCACAGCTTTGGTGATGGTTTATGGCCCATAATGGAGTGGGTGAAGCTTCTGATGGGGCCCTGTAAGCCGTTCTTTCTGCAAGTGCAACCAAACTTTGTCTCCCACCTGAGACTTATGTGGAACCCGACGTTGATCATGGCGTTGCTTGTACTTGGAATTAGAGTTTGGTAGAATATCCTAAACCTATTGGTGGATGTGATGGATCCACTCAATGAAACAGGTGGCTTTGTCAGCTTCTGGTGGAGCAGGGGACGAGTCGGTCGAGGTGGTCACCAAGGGTAGTGCAACATCCATGGGGCCCAATGGTTGGAATCCCAACCCCACCTGAAAGGGGTTGTGACCAGTTGAGCTATGCATGGATCGGTTGTAGCTATGATGGACATAGGAAAGACTCTCATCCCATGTGCAGGGGTGTTTTGAATTGTACATGTGCAAAATATGTACGATCATCCTATTGATGACCTCAGTTTGGCCATCTGTCTGGGGGTGGAAGGCAGTGGATTTGGTGAGCTTGGTATCCAACAGTGACCAGAGGCTCGACTAGAATGTGCTGAGGAACCGACTGTCACGGTCTGAGATAATGGTTTGTGGGATCCCAAAATGTACCCATATTCGTTCAAAGAAGATCTTTGCAGTGGCTTTTGTTGTGATGTTCTTCTTGCAGGCGGCTAGAATTGCCATCTTGGAAAAGCAATCAACAACCACAAAAACACAGTCATTTCCCCTCTTGGTGGACGGGAGGCCCAACATGTAGTCCATTGAGATGGATTCCCATGGTCTGTCAGGAGTAGACAGAGGGGTGTACAGGCCCTGATTCTTAGTGGTCGGTTTGGAAATAGCGCAGGCGGTGCAGGACCTGATATACTTGTCGACATCCTGTCAAAGTTTCGGCTAGTAGAAATGTTTATGCAACATTGCCATTGTCTTTTCAACGCCAAAGTGTCCTGCCACTCGACTGTAGTGAGCTTCCCAAATTAGCTTCATGCGCTCGCTTGATGGAACGCAGAGATGGTCCAGACGACACAACAACCCATCTTGAAGATGGAAATTAGCAACCACTAAGTTGGCGCCCAACATTTGGTAGGTGGTGGAGAAGTCAGGATCTGTCTCGTAGAGGTGGAGACATCCAGAGGTCTCGTGGCCGCAAGATTCTAGCACTGTGGTGAGTGTCGCGACTGGAGGTCAGCTGAGGAAATCAAAAACTCGATTGGTACTTCCTGTTTTATACTTGATGTTGAGGTGAAATTGCTATAAGTATGTGGACCACTTCTGATGGCAGTCATTCTGCAATTTTCCTTGGGTATGCATGAACTATAGTGGTTTGTGATCAGTGTGGATGATTGTCTCCTTCCCAAGAATGTAATGTCTCCACTGGCAGTAGGCTTTCGCAATGGAGTACATTTCTTTGTCGTAAGTAGGGTACTTACAAACAACATCTGACAGTGTCTCACTATGATATGCAACGGGGTGGCTGTGTTGAGTGAGGATAACACCCACAACATAGTCTGAAGCATCTGTCTCAATCTCAAAGGGATGTTGTAGGTTCGATAATGAAAGTATTGGGGATGAGCAAAAATGCTTCTTCAATTCATCGAAGGCTTTTTGTTGGGACAGGCCCCACACAAATTTTTCCTTATCGCCACCCCTGGTTACTTGGTTAAGGGCCCATGTGATATGAGAGAATCCCAACACGAACCTACGATAGAAATTTGTGAGGCCCAAGAAGCTCTGAAGTTCAGTGAGTGTGGTTGGAGTTGGCCAGTCATGGATGACATGGATATTGGTTGGATGCACATGTACACCATGTCGATCAACGATGTAGCCTAAGTAATGGACCCTGTCCATGCCAAAGGATCATTTTTCCAAGTTTGCATATATTTTGTGATGTCACAGGGTGTGCATAACCTACTGAATATGTTGCAAGTGTTCCGCCCAAGTCTTGTTGTAGACGAGGATATCATCTAGATACACCACTACAAAAGTATTGGTGAAAGGTCGTAGGATATCGTCCATCATCCTCATAAAAGTTGTTGGAGCATTTGTCAAACCAAAGGGCATGACCAACCATTCAAAAAGACCTTCTTTTGACTTGAAGGTTGTCTTCCATACATTTGTCTGTTCTATTGGGACTTGGTGGTATCCATAATTCAGATCAATCTTACTAAAGTATTTGGCCCTTGTGAGATGATCAAGGAGGTCGTTGATTTGGGGAATCAGATACCGGTTTCGGACTGTGATTTTATTCATGGCCCGACAATCAATGCAGAGTCGCCAGGTCCTGTCTTTCTTCTGCACCAACATGATTGGGCTCCCATAAGGCTATGAGATGGTATGTATGTGCCCCTTGTGGAGTAGTTCTTGGATCTGCCTCTTAATATCCTCGTTTTCTAACAGAGGGCGATGGTAGACTGGTCCATTCGGCAGCGGTGCGCCTGGGGTCAGATCGATGGGATGCTTGACTTGGAAGTGCAGAGGTGCCCCGGTAGGAGAGGAGAAGATATATGAGTATTCTTCCATGACCTTATCCACTTGCTTCTTTTGTGTGGATAGATCGACCGCGGAGGTCCTGGATGTGGTTGCGATCTTTCACTCACTCTAAGAGTGAATCACGAAGAAGACAAATTTCTCAGTCTGAGAGATGACCTTCCTGCATTCCTTGGCATAGATCAAGGAAATAACACTAGGAGGGACTACCTCGGGTATCCTGTACAATTTCCTGTTCAAAGTAATAATAACACTACGAGGCCTAGACTCATATACAACATGATGTTTCCATAAATAAGGTTGGATGAAAAGAACATTACAAACTTCGAGAGGAGCAACATCACACAATACCTCGTCTTTGAAGGGCTTGATGTCGTACGACAGTTGACACTATTGGCTGACGCGGAGATAACTTCCTTGGCGAAGCCATCCAATGGTGTAGGGTAGTGGGTGCGATGTTGTTGGCAGGGCCAGCTACTTGACGACCTCTGCTTAGATGAGGTTCTTTTGGCTACCACTATCAACGATGAAGTGCAACAGGGTGCCTTTTACCCACATCTGTGAATGGAAGAGGCGTTCACCTTCTTTTGGCTCGTTTGGTTCATCAAGCTGGATCTTGGTGGTAGAAATGGTGGCACTGGGTTCCGCATCAATGATCCATCTTCCCCTTTCTAGTTCTGACTCATAGTCAGAACCTGCATATGATTCAAAGGCTTTCACTTCGACCACTAGTGACTGCTTTGAGTGACAATCAACAATGTTATGCCAAGGGCTCTTATGGAAGTTGCACCACTTCCCAATATCTTTCTTTGTACTTCCGATGTCCTTCTTTGCTTGCGGCTTGGACTGGTTGTCTTGATATTGTCCATATTTGCTCTGTGGGTTGGGGCCACCCCTTCTTGGCTTTTGTTGTGAGGAGTTCGCAGGCCCAAATTGCCGCGTCTTTTGTTTGAGCTTCTGCTTGATTTTGACGGCATATCAGTAGTACGCGCCCAAGGACGAGATGTCCAGAAATTTCATTTCGGTCTGAATGTATCTATGCAGAGCATCGCGATACTTGAGCACCAGATGTCGCTCTGAATCTTTGATACCTAGCTCGGTGTGCAAGGTATGGAAGATATTTGTGAACTCTGGAACTGCTTGGTCTCTTTCTTGCCGCAGTGTGGTCCATTTGGTATACAAGTCGTCATAACTTTCGACAGGGTAGTATTGTTCCTTAATAGCATCCCTGAAGGATTCCCAGGTGGTTGCGACTGTAAATAATGAGGTTTCCTCTTTTTCCTTTTGCTCATAGGAAGTTTCCCACCAATCTTTGACATGGGTAACGACTTTGAGGAGTGAAAAAGTAATATTTTCTCTATTTGAAAACTTATGGACATAAAAATACCCTTCTAGTAGATTCAACCACTTGTCTACAACATTTGCATCTATCTAAACTTCAAATATAGGAATATCGAAGTTGATTTGTACCTTGAAGGGGGCAGCGCCTCCGCTCGAGGAAGATGTGTCGCCTGTTGGTAGTCGCCAAAGGATTTGTGCCAAACTATCCATCATCTCGTTCCTCTGTTGCGTGAGGGCTTCCTCAAGAATTTTTTTGAAAGGATATCTTATCCCGTCATCTTTCTTTTCTCCTACCATGAGAGGTCGCTTGGGCGTGTGAGAGCTTTTTTCCTCAAGAGAAACAAGCTTGAGATCCAATTCTTTGTACCTTGACCTCATTGGGGACATGCATTAAGACGACAATGAGCAGACCGCTTTGATACCACTGATCCAGATTTTATGAGCAGAACGAAATGAATACAAATTATTAAAATATTCTTAACATATATACAATAGAACTGGTTTTCTATTCAATAAGGAAATAAACTGAAACTATAAAATGCTGCGGAAAACAAGCTTGCTGGAATGGTGGCGGCTTATCTCTAAGAAGAGATGTGACAGCTGCGCTCATTCGCAAGAAGATGATTACAACGAGGCTTTGAAGTCCTTTTTACAATAAACATGAATGTCAAAAACTCTAGACATCCAAAAACCTAACCCTAGGAGAGGAAGTGCCAAAAGTCATGTGGGCCCCGTTTGGGTAAGTTAGTAAATCAACTTCCCGAGGTCATAACTTTTGCATATGATCTCCGTTTTAGGCACACGATAGCCCGTTGGAAAGGTATCATCGAGGAGATTCATTTTGGGGGCTCAATCAAAGCCTCGATTATTATTGAAAAGCTCGATCCCTAAAAACCTTCATTTAGGCCCTCAAAATGGCCCCAAAAGTTAAAAACTGCTAAAAATAGTAAATTGCCAAAATTGCCAGAAAATTGTTTTGAGCGAGTTGGAAAAGGTGGGTGGCCACCGATATCCAGCTGGATCACCGTGGGGGTCAGCCATTAACAGGTAGTCCAAAAGAGGAAGAACAAGAACTCAGTATGGGAGAGACACATGAAACAAAAAATCCTACCTATGAAGAGACTGAACTTTTGGCAGATAAAGTAGCCCAAATAATGAAAGAGGTACTTTAAAGCAGCCAAGAAACTATGCAGAACACTCTAGCACGAATGAAAAACCACCTATCCTTGGGACAGGCCGAGCTCAAATGATCTCTTACTAATTTTCAAAAGGGACAAGATAGAATAATAGCCTTGTTGGAGGAACAAAGTAAACATCGGGGTATTATTTCTCAGTTTCTGATGGAGGTGATGCATGGAAAAGACCCACCCTTGTTTGGTGGAAGTCATGAAGCTATTGGATCTTTTCATGGCAATGGAAATCATGAGGAATCCATTCATAGAGGTCAGGTGGAGGACCATCGATCCAATGATGGAGGGTTGATTCCATTTCACACAATCAACAGTACTACCCCTAGGTCGTACATGCCTACCTTCCTAGATACACAAAGGAGGGATGCTAATGCCTTGGATTCAGAAATTTTTGGTGATGAGTGGGAAACTACAAAAAGGGAATACAATGCCATGAGCGCAAGGTTCAGGAGACAGGTTTCTATTGGAGAGTATTTCCACTTGAAGATGAAAAGGAGATCCAAGGAGCGCTACAGAGGTGTTAGTAAGCTTGACGAAGGGCTGGAAGAATGGAGTTGCCCACATGTAATGGATCAGTTCACATCCAGGTTACAACATGGGTACAAAAGATGGATTCTTACCTCCAATCGAATCCTATGGAGGAAAGGGAAGCTATCGAATTTGCAACTATATATCTGATGGGGAAAGCACATGAATGGTGGTTCCATGGAATAACCACGTTGGGCCATGGACGCATCACTTCTTACCAAGAATTCACTCAAAGGCTCATTGACAGATTTGACAAAGGAGACCCAGATCGTCATTTTAGGGAGCTTACACAACTTAAGCAAGCAGGTTCAACTGAGGCCTTTATTGAGGAGTTTCAAAGAGTATCAGAGATGGTTCTGGATGTGGCAAAATCTAGATTACTTATGTTGTTTATAGATGGGATGAAAAACCAGTGAGAGGATGGGTTAAGGCTTTCAAGCCTATAACCTTACATAATGCCATTGAGCGCACCAGAGATTTAGTTGGGGCAGCCAATAAAACTAGATTTACACATAAGCCATCCATTATTCCAAGAGGCCATGACACTAGACCAGTGGACATAGGCAAGGGGAAGTTATATGAAGCTACAAGAAGATATCTAAGAAGTAAGTAGCTATGTTACACCTTTAGGGACCCTTGGCAACCAAGACATAGATGTTTAGGCAAGGGAGAAATACACTACATCGAGGTAATGTATGACAGTGATGAGGAGGTAGATGATGAAGAGGATGGAGCTATCCATACTATGGAGGAAAACCTCAAGGAGGAAGAAGAAGCCTTGCAAGCACAAGGTCATGAGGCACCTTTACCCCCAGATATAGGCCTTAAAAAGGTCACTATTGCTTCTATGAGTGGGGTGCCAAAATTTAACACCTTCATAATAAAAGGAGTTGTTCAGTGACAAAGGGAAACAATGTTGATCGATGGAGGAGCTTCCCATAACTTCATTGATATAGCCATGGTGGAAAGGAGACTTCTACCCACAATAGAGTTTGAAGGTTTCTTGGTTGAGGTAGCAGGGGGCGTACCATAGCTTGTGACAAGTACATTCCACAAATGAGCTTGACTTTAGGCCGATACACCTTAACATAGGATTTTTATGTGGCAGACATTCTTGACACCAATATGATCCTAGGTGTGTAGTGGCTTAGCACTTTGGGGCCAATCACAACCAACTACAAAACAATGGAGATGTCCTTCAACACAGAGGAAGGAAGGAGAGTCACACTTAAGGGGATGACAAGGGATTCACCTAGGGTGGTGACATCCAAGAAGATGCATACCATATTCAGCCGAGAGGAGATAACTTATGCAATTGAATGCTTTATTATGGATACTAAGGGAAAGACAAACAAGCCATACCCTCCAGATATACAAAAAATCCTTCACAAGCATAAAAGAGTCTTTGAGCCTATTCCTCCAGGAAAACCACCATATAGAGGGTTTGAGCACATTATAGAACTAAAATAAGGAGCCAATCCGGTCATCACTACACCCTACAGGCACCCAAAGAAGCATAAAGATGAGATAGAGAGTGTTGTCAAGGAATTATTAGCTATGGGACATATCAGGCCGAGTTCAAGTCCATTCGCATCATCGATTGTGTTGGTAAAAAAGAAGGATGGAACCATGCACATGTGCATAGACCACCGAGCATTGAACAAAAGGACCATTAAGAACATGTAACCCATTCCCCGGATTGATGAATGGTTGCATGAACTTCATGGTGCAATTTACTTTACTAAGGTTTATATACGCTCAGGCTATCATCAAATCAGGATGAGAGATCAAGATGTACATAAAACTGCTTTCAAATGTCACTTCGACCACTATGAGTTTCTTGTGATGCCTTTCGACCTCACCAATGCTCCTGCCACCTTCAGTCATTTATGAACCATGTGTTCAATAAACAGCTAAGGAAATACTTGCTTGTCTTCTTTGATGCCTTACTGATCTATAACAAGACGTGGGAGGACCTATTAAGGCATGTGGATGAAATTCTCGGCATCATGGTAGAGCAGTCCTTATATGCTAAAGAGTCTAAGTGTGAGATTGGTATGACCACGTACTTAGGGCATATTATTAGGGAAAAGGGAGTACAGGTTCATCAATAAAAATACAAGCTATCATCAATTGGCCTACCCCAAGGACACTCACATAACTCAAAGGGTTCCTTGGTATTTGCAGCTACTACAAAAAGTTTGTCAAGGGCTTATCCCAGATTTTCGCTCCTCTGACAGACTTAACCAAAAAAAGGGCTTTCACTTGGAGTGATGAAGCACATGTCACATTTGAGAAAATGAAGAAGGTTATGAGTACATGCCCAGTACTTTCCCTACCTGATTTTTCTCATCCTTTCATATTAGAATGTGATGCATCGGGAGCAAGAGTAGGCTGCGTTGTGTCACTCGGATTTGGACTTTTTAGGGTGCCACATGGATGATTATGTGCCATGTGGCACCCCCAGGTGATGCCATGTGGCACCACCCATAAGGCGCCACGTGTCTGAGGTGACGTTAGCACTCACAGGTGGACATATCAGTGGATGCCACGTGGCCCAATAGGGAGGCGCCACGTGGGACCCCCAAAATGCACAAGGAGGCTCAACGGCTGAATAATTTATATATATATATATATATATATA
>ML835022.1:36612-61757 GCA_009831015.1 Picea engelmannii
GGAACTCTGCCAAATATGGCAAAAGTTCCTTCATATATGGCATATCCATTATATATACCCTATGCCAAATCGTCCGCCGGAATCTTCACCGGTTATAGCGGCTCGCCCGCCAATTTTAACCATTTCGCCATTTAACCACCTGCCAAAGCCATCGCTAGACTTAGCGGAGCATGCCAAAAGGGGGAGTCTATGGGATTCGACCCCAGCACCTCCCCAACAACCAACTCCTACATGATCCGAGATCTTTTCGTCAGTTGACTTTAAAGAAATGTATTAAATGAGCATAAACTAAAGTACACCATAAAGAAGGAAAAACTCAAAAGGAAAGAGACATAATCATGCAATATAAACACAAAGAACTTGATAACAGAGTTTGTCCCTGGTGGACTACGTCTACGGGTCCTGCTCTCAAATGGGTAGGTCTTTATATTAACTCCACAAAAGAATTGGGAAAAATACGTAAATATACCTCATTTTGGAGTTAAGCCACATAAGCTTTGCTCATATCAGAAAACTAACACCACCATTGCGTTCGTGGCATATTTTTACCTAAAATGACTGACTCCACGCCTTGATTCGAATCAGACACTTTTTGACCCAAGAGGCACCCTTGCCTCGGTTTGCATGCCACAGCTCCTGCAATAAATGACTAAAATCTCGAAAAGCGTGCCAAAATCCATACCAAGTCGTACAAGTTCGTACGAGTCCGTACGAGCGCGCTCAGTCTCACCTCTCGTGTGCTCTTGTTGTGTGTTTCGAACTATGAACCGGAGGGCCCTTCTTATACCAATACTCGGGCGGTTATGCAGTAATGTGGAGGTTGGCAGAGTGGTTAGCGGAGCTAAGTTTAGCCGCTGGTCATTGGGGAAGTTTTGAGGTTGAATCCCATGAACTCCCCCTTTTGGCGTGCTCTGCTAAGTCTGGCAGTGGCTTTGGCGAGCGGTCAAATGGCGGAATGGTTAAATTTGGTGGGCGAGCCACTAAAACCGACAAAGATTCTGGTGGGCGGTTTGGCGGAGGCTATATATAGTGGATATGCCATATATAGCATAACTGCCGCCATATTTGTCGGAGTTCTATTTTTATATATTTTTTAATTATTCGGCCGCTGAGCCTCCTTGTGCATTTTGGGGGTGCCACATGGAACCTCCCTATTGGGCCACGTGACATCCATTGATTTGTCCACTTGTGAGTGCTGATGTCACCTCAGACACATGGCACCCTAAAAAGTCCAAATTTGAATGACATGTGGCAGCCTCTGGTGTTGCCATGTGGCATGTTGACATCATCGTGACACGTGTCAATCTCTGCACTTACCACATAGGTTGTACAGACGTTGACCTCATCCGTACTGATGGTGACGTCTGCAGTACGAATGCTAACTCATCCCTGCTGATTGGGCTAGGTTGACTAAAACTTTGACCGCTTATATCTTTTGATCCGAAACTCTGTTTAATGAGTCGTTTGCACCGTTAGAAATCTTGGGACATGCTCTTCGCGATCATGCCCTTTTAATTGAGTTTTGCGAACTTTCAAGTTTTTCCCTTTTGTTGTTTGTTGAATCCATTCCGAGCATTCTGAGTTGCTTCTGTGCATTATGAGTTGTTCTTAGCCTTCTCTGGATCTTTTTTGGATCACGCCTTCCCACTGAGAGCTTTTTGGACCACCAAAATCTTTCATTAATCAACCGGTAAGTGAAGGAAGAGTTCGCTCACCTTATCCTTCTCAATCCACTTTGCCTTACTTGGATGTGTGCCCTTTAAGCCTACTCGAAGATAATCAACATCACCCATGCATGAAGTCCTTGTCCTTCTGTCCATGATGATATCTTCCCGTAACTCATCCAAGTAATCTGGTGCAAACTCATCAACTGAAGGTATTGAAACTTCCTCATCCCTATCCATGATCATGGGAGGATAAAACAGTTTCAAGTTCTCTACGTTCACAATTGAATAAATCTGCATAGAAGGTGGAAGAACTAAACGAAAAGCATTAGTGTCTCTTTTCTCCAAAATAGTCAAGGGTCCATATCGGATGGGCTTGAGCTTCTTGCCTTCACCCTTCAATCGTTCCTTACTGATGTGGAGCCATACCCGATCTCTAACCTAGAACTTATAATCAACCCTGTGCTTGTCATGCCGAGCTTTATACTGTTCTTGACTCTTCTCCAATTGTTCCCTGACTGCCTGGTGTATCTGTTGAATCCTCTGGATGAACTTGCAGGTTTTATCCTCTGTTCATTCTTCATTCACATCGACATCTTTCCCATACATAAATTCAAAAGGAACCTTTGGTAGGTACCCAAAACATGTCTCAAAAGGTAAACTCTGAGTGGATGAATATAAAGCTCGGTTATAAGCATGTTGTACATAAGGTATCTGCTCATCCCATAACTTATGATGCTTGTTGCAGTAGCCTCGAAGAAAAAGTACCACTGTTCTGTTTACCACCTCTGTCTATCCGTCGGTCTGTGGATGGAAAGCAGTGCTCCTCTTCAATTTGGTTTCCATCATTCAACACACGTTATTTCAAAAATCCCCAAGGAATCGAGTATCTCAGTCCGATACAATGGATGTGGGTAACCCAAAGTGAACCCAAACATGCTAAAAGAAGAGATTAACAGTCTGTTAAGCAATGATCCACTTTTTACATGGCATCAAGATACACATCTTGTTGAACCTATCTACTACAACATACAAATAGTCATGACCCCATTTGGTCATTGGTAAACCCCCTACAAAATCCATGGATACACTTTCCCATGGATGGGATGGAACAAGAAGTGGTGAGTGTAGCCCCATTTTATATTAGTGGGCTTCCAAGTAGAAAACATCACACACCCCTTTACATATTTAGTTACATTTTCTTTCATTTGAGGCCAGTGACAAAACCTCTGTAAATGAGCCATAATTTTTCCTACCCCAAAATGCCCCGATACAAGAGAAGTATGAGCTTCTCGTATTACATGGACTCACTCACTTGTAGAAATACATAGCTTCCCAAGATGATAGAGTAACTTTCCTTGCAGACAATAGTTCTCTACCTTGTTACTTGTACCCTTCTTGTATTTGATGACTAAATGAAATTGTTGTAGAAAACCCATCCATATGTAGTGTTGATATTGTTACAGTTTGGTCTATGCTTGAAGATACTATAAGGGCTGGTGATATGTATATATGATGGTTTCCTTACCCAACAAGTAGTGCCTCCATTTCTTTACGCTTTGAACTAATGCATACAACTCTTTATCATATGTAGGATAGTTAACAACAACTTGGTTAAAAGTCTCAGAGTGGTAATAGATAGGCTTACGATATTGCATCAATACTACGCCCATGGAATATCCGTTGGCATCTGTCTCGATCTCGAACGACTGTTGAAGATTCAACAATGCTAATATTGGTGCGGTATTGATCTTCTCCTTCAAAATGTTGAAAGATTTTTGTTGCTTTACTTCCCACTAAAAAGTGTTCTTCACACTGGTTAAGGCATGCAAAGGAGCTGCTATAAAGGAGAAGTTGGGAATGAATATCCTCCAATACTGGATTGCACCCAAGAAGCTTCAGACTTTGGTTACACTATGTGGCTCAGGCCATTTTACAATTACTTCAATATTGGAAGGATCAATCTTTAATTGTCTTTCTCCCATGATATGACCTAAGTATACAGGTGCAGTCTTGCCAAATTCACATTTAGACATTTTAACATACAACTTTTCCCTTTGCAAAGTATCCAATACCTACTTTACATGTTCATCCCAACTCCCACTAAAAGCAAGAATGTCGTCTAAATATACAATCACAAAGTCATCCAGGAAAGGCCTGAATACATCATTCATCACACGCATGAAAGTTGTCGAAGCATTGCAAAGCCCAAACAACATAACTAACCACTCAAACAATTCTTGTTTGGTTTTCAAGACTATCTTCCATGCATCCAGTTCTGCAACCCTGATTTGATGATATCCACTACGCAAATCCAACTTATTGAAATAAACAACATTCTTCAATTGATCAAGTAAATCATCTATGCAAGGAAGAGGGTATCGATTTTTCACCGTGATTTTATTTAAGGCCTGGTAATCAACACACATTCGCCATGTGCCATCTTTCTTTGGCACCATCACGATCGGAGAACCACAAGGAGATGGACTGGGTATGATGACCCCTTGATCCAATAAGCCCTGTACCTACTTCTTGATCTCTATCATCTCCACAATTGACAGCCTGTACATGCCCACATTAGGCAAAGGAGAATCTTGTTGAAGATGTATCTCATGTTGGATTTCCCTCTTAGGAGGTAATCCATCTGGTTCATGAAAAATATCATCATACTTAGAAACAATATCAATTCATTCTTATTTATGAGATGGATCACACCCTTGGAAAGCGTCAGATGTCCCGACATATTTCTCTTTGACGACCATAAGTACATATCTCTTATTAGTGGTTATGAGTCTTTTCATTTTCCTTGCACCAACAAGTGTTGTATTTACCATCATGCTATGAGCTCTAACAATATATTCCACTCCCCCCTTAGTAAGGTGGTATTTGTTCTCATGACGAAAGAAGACTGCTTTTCTATCATACAGATAAGGACTTCCTAACACTATGCCACATATATCAAGTGGTACAGCATCCAAATCCACTTCATCAATCAACTTCGAAGCAATAACAAATCTGACCCTACATTGCTTGGTGACATCAAGTTTTGCTTTGTCACATACCCAACCAAGAGGGTAAGGATTTGGATGTTGTTTCATTACAAGACCCATCTTCTTGACAAGTGCTTCAGATATTAAGTTTACTTGGGAACCCATATCAAATAATGTATCTATCTTAGTATGTTTAGATACAACTTGTATATGAAATAACAAATTCCTCTTTTGTTCATCAATATAAGATTCATCAATGGAACTTGAACTAGCTTGAAGAGAATATTTACCTTGTACTTTAGCCACTGTGATGTTTCCTTCATTTCCTAACTTAGAACCAAGATCTTGTTGCACTGTAGCAACAATCTTTGTCTTCCCCTTTCCACCGAACTGTTTCGGTTTCTTTTCTGGATGCAGTTTCCAAAAATGTTCTTCATCGTGGCCGCTCCTCTTGCAATGAGTGCAAGATGGGTTTCCTCCTTCTCTCGTTACTGTAGCAGTCTTCTTGTCCTTCCTTTTAAACTTCTTGAAAGTTTTGTGTGGGAAATTGGAAGGTTTCTTCATGGGATCTTCTTGAACATGTTCCAACATGATCCAGGATCTTTTTGTCAGGTGACTTATTAAAGAACTGTATTAAATGAGCATAAACTAAAGTACACCATAAATAAGGAAAAGATCAAAAGGAAAGAGACATAATCATGCAATATGAACACAAAGAACTTGATAACGGAGTTCGTACCTGGTGGACTACGTCTCCAGGTCTTGCTCTCAAATGGGTAGGTCTTTATATTAACTCCACAAAAGAATTGGGCAAAATACATAAGTATAACTCATTATGGAGTTAATCCACATAAGATTTGCTCAAATCATAAAACTAACACGACCGTTGCGTTCGTGGCATCGTTTTACCTAAAAATGATTGTCTCCATGGCTCGATCTAAATCAGACACTTTTTGACCCAAGCGACACCCTTTCCTCGATTTGCGTGCCACTACTCCTGCAATAAATGACTGAAATCTCAAAAAGTGTGCCAAAATCCATACCAGGTCATACAAGTCCGAACGAGTCTGTACGAGTGCACTCAGTCTCACCTCTTGTGTGCTCTTGATGTGTGTTCTGAACTCTGAACTAGAGGGCCCTTCTTATACCAATACTCAGGTGGTTGTGCAGTAATGAGGAGGTTGGTGGAGCTTAGCTTAGGCGCTGACCATTGGGGAGGTTTCGGGGTTGAATCCCACATACTCCCCCTTTTGGCACACTCTGCTAAGTCTGGTGGTGGCTTTGGCGAGCGGTTAAATGGAAGAATGGCTAAAATTGGCGGGCGAGTCGTTAAAACTGACGGAGATTCTGGCGAGCAGTTTGGCGGAGGCTATATATAGTGGATATGCCATATATAACAGAACTGCCTCCATATTTGGCGTAGTTCCATTTTTATATTTTTTTTAATTATTCGGTCGTTGAGCCTCCTTGTGCATTTCGGGGGTGCCACGTGGTGCCTCCCTATTGGGCCACGTGGCATCCACTGATTTGTCCACCTGTGAGTGTTGAAGTCACCTAAGACACGAGGTGCCTTCTAGGTGGTGCCACGTGGCACATACTTGTCCACGTGGTGCCCTAAAAAGTCCAAATTCGAGTGACATGTGGCAGCCTCTGGTGCTGCCACATGGCACGCTCCGCTAAGTCTGGCGGCGATTTTGGACTTGCCAACATAATAAAGATGAGCACTCTCATCCAACATGACTCATACAACCCCTTCCAATACTAGAGAACAAATGGGAGGGTATCTCAATGGATTTCATCACAGGTCTTCCCAGAGTGCAAGGTAAGGACTGCATATTCGTAGTTGTGGATCAACTGACCAAGTTTAGTCATTTCTTTTCCATCTCCATGGACTACAACACATCATTGGTAGCTGATTTATTCCTTAGAGAGGTCTTTAGGGTGCATGGCATACCTAAGACCATTGTTAGTGACATGGACAACAACTTCATGAGTATCTTTTGGCAGGACCTGTTTAGATTGGTGGGCACTGAATTGACTCCTAACACTAGCTACCATCCCCAGACTAATGGGAAAACCAAAATTGTGAAAAAATGGATAGAGGGTTACCTAAGAAACTATGTAGCAGGACAGTAGAAAGCTTGGGTCAAATGACTTTACTTGGGGGAGTATAGTTACAATACCACCTACCACATGTCCATTGGCATGTCCCCTTTTAAAGCTTTATACAATTATCATCCTCTTACTTTTGAGGAGATTGTATTCGGGGAAAGCAAGGATCCTATGGCAAAGGAGTGGATCTAGGTTAATCAGGACATCATTAGAGAACTCAAGGACAATCTCCATAAAGCACAAAACCAACATAAGTTATACGCAGATAGGAAAAGGGTGGATCACACTTTTGAAGTTGGTGACCTGGTGTACTTAAGATTGCGGTTGTACATACAAGCATCTATCAAGAAGAGTGGTGATGAGAAATTACAACCATGCTTTTATGGCCCATATGTAGTGCAAAGAAGAATTGGAGAGGTGGCCTATGAATTGAAATTGCCCTCATGGAGTAAAATCCACAATGTTTTCCATGTGTCTTACTTGAAAAGAGCATTGGGACAACATATACTAGTCAATGAGACATTGCCACCAGTTGATGAAGAAGGAAATCTACACTTAATACCAAAGGAGATTATAGAAATGAAGGAGAAACAACTAAGGAGTAGAGTAATTAAAGAATAACTTGTTAAATGGAAATATTTGCCCATAGAAGATACTACTTGGGAAAGTGAGCGAATATTGCAAAGAAATTGGTTTTGGATTGCTTGAGGGAAAGCAATTTCCAGTTGGGGAGACTGTAATATCCCCTTCTCATTGACACAAGAGAAGGGGTAGTCTAGATAACCCCTCTAGATTGTATTCGGGGAAATGAAGGCTCATATGGCAAAGGAGTGGATCCAGGTTAATCATGACATCACGAGAGAACTCAAGGACAATCTCCATAGAGCGCAAAACCAATAGAAGTTATACACAGATAGGAAAAGGGTGGAGCACACTTTTGAAGTTGGTGACCTGGTGTACTTAAGATGACGAGCCACAAAATTACCATCATTTGACATCCTCTTTTCCTTCTTTTTAACCCCTTATCATTTACCTATAACCCTGTCTTATCCATTTTTCATTCTTATATGCGGGATTTAGGCTCAAGATGTTTTCCAATGGCATTTCTTAATATTTCATTGGATTTCTGATTAACATTAGGGGAAGTAGTGTGTTTTGTATTTACTTTTGAAGTGGCAGCTCATGTGCGGACAAGTCATTACAGGGTTTTGCTTTAAAGGTTCACATATTCATCAAATCAGGGTCATTGCACATCCATTGCCACAGATTCAAAGTCATTAAATGTTGATATAGTTGTGAGGTTCTCATGTTTTCAAATCAATATGTTGCAGAATCCTTGTAGCATCCTGCTACAGAATCAGGCCTATAATAGCTCAGAACCGCCTAAATATTTAGCATTGTTGGCCACTGCAATGTCAATAATAAATTCCAGGTCAACAATAATCCTTTATGAAAATATTTTGGAGACACCAAGGGTCGACCCTCAACATAAAAGAGTATTCTCAATACAATGGATATGACGAGGATACACTTGCACGTGCAATCAATAGTTATAACCAGTTGTAGTCTCCACTAAATACTTAACCGAGAAGATTTTGGAAGCATCTCATAGACTTAGGAAAGGAATCAACATTTTATTGGTCGATTGAAGGGATCATATGACTAAGCCAATCAATGGGCATGAGCATAAAGTCTGTTATAAACTATTTCAGTTTCTGTTTAAACTATTTGCAAAATATTAGGGGATTGTCACTCTATTCTTAAAGTGAGCATATTCCCCCTTTTTGTATATATATGTTCATAAGTGCATCGTTGAGGGGCTGGTATGTAATTTAGGAAACATCAATTGTGTAATCTTTGTTTACAGACTTAATACATTGTTGGTTTATGCTTTAATTCCGTCCTGGTGATCCTGTGATTTCAGGGACAGGCCAAGCTTTGAGGGGGCCCACTCAAGGTGAGGTATTGTGTCGCTTTTTTTTTTTTTTTTCTGCATGTAATTAGTTTGTTGATTTTTAGTTTTTGGTTATACATAGCTGTAGTTAATTGCACTTTGCCCTATATATGTTGTTGAATAATTCTCTGTGGGGTGTGCTACTAAATGGCCACCTGTAGGTGTGCTATCAAATGCTAAAGAAGAGTGCGACAAAGTTGGATTTTGTTGGGCCTATGTGTTTCCCATTGTTGCTTCAGTTTGTCAATTTAAATGCCATGTTTAAATATATTTTCTTGAAGTTGTATCATTTTTCACTAAGTGGGAATTAGGGGACTGTTGGTCATTTTTTCTATAACATATTTTTATTTCAAAATTTAGACTCATCCTTTTACAATGTGAAGATAGATTAGATAACTTTAATTCATGTTTTAATATTATTTTAGTTTGTGTGTGCTACGAAATCACTTTATTTGTGACCCCATTAGTTGAACACATGATGGCGTAAGGTTATGAGAGATCAGAGATCTTACCTTAAGAGGTACCACCAGCTGGGTTGGGGGTTACAACACTGTGACTTCATCTTTTTATGCTTTCCTTTGATTTATGCATAGTTTAGTTTAGTTGGTCTTTTCCAATAGCTTGGTGAAAGTTCTCTTCTGTGTATACTGCACAGAGTGCCTCACAAGTATAATGAACCCCGATTGATAAATTAATGACATAGTGCAGAGGGATATCCATAAATTAGAGATCATATTTGTACCTCGTCAATGCTACTTGGGAAAGTGAGCGAATATTGCAAGGAAACTGGTTTTGGATTACTTGAGGGCAAGCAATTTCCAGTAGGGGAGACTGTAATATCCCCTTCTCATTGACACAAGATCTCAAGGACGTAGTAGTCTAGCTACCCCTCTAGACTATAGTCCAACACAAATAAGGGGAAGGAAAGTATGGTTTTTTCCCTAGGAGATCTAAAGTTATATTATTAAAGTGACATAGGTAAAAGGCCAAGGAAGATTAAGTGACTTAAAGGAGAATTAAATAAAAACCTTAGCAAGTGGGAAAAATAAACTCAATGACAAATTAGAAAAAGGAGGTATAAAATAAAGAGGAGGGCGCCCCTCTCCTCATCTTGAAATCATTATTCTCTTGCACTCTTGAGCTAGACAACTTATGTTTTGAGGGTTTTGAGTGAACAAACCCTAGAAACCAGCAAGGAGGTGAAAGATTCCTCTATTCCTAGTTCAATCTTGGCCAAGTAGGTGAAAGATCCCTCCCTCACCATTCTAATCCAGTCACAGTTAGTCAACATGCAATATTTGGAGTTTTATGTACAATTCTAGAGGGTTTTCCAGCACTAGGGTGCACCATTGGAAGAGAAGAAGCTCGATTTTCTTGGAGGAGACTTGATATGCATTTCTACACTATTGGAGGTCTATTGCTAGGGTCATAGCGCCTTTTTGCAACTTATACTACAAGGTTTTCCCTCTTGGACGATTTTATTTGGCTTTGGCTGAATTTTTGAAGGAGGGCGTAATTCCCATTGAGGAGACTCTTAGATCTGAAGGAAGGCTTGGGGGTTTTCAGTTAAAATTGGATCCCTCCTACTCTCTAGCCCCTGATCTACATTTTGAGGGCATTCTGGTATTGTTTGGAGACCACTTACTAGGAGGCCGAAATATTGAGCATTTCCAGCCAACCAGGGCCGTACTAGTTCTAGATCCAACCATCCAGGGCCATACCAGCAGTGATCTGAAGGATTCCATTCATGAAGGGAAATAAATTAATCTTGTAACACACTATATTTAGTGGGTGAAGGTTGAGAGCTTCTATATCTTCTCTATTGTACCATATCTACATATCCATGTATAATGATGTCTTCTAATATTAAATAAAGGTCAGATCTGGATATTATTGTCTTGTTTATGTCTTTCTTTCCTTGCACAACGTTCAAATCTCGTTGTTATGTCTTCAATGCAATAAAAATCCAAGAAAAAACTCTTCAACACATCTTTATGTAATCACAACCTGCAAAAATCAAGCAACAACAAACCCTAGTTCCTGGCTGAAATTGCGAAGGAACATTACACATAGTTTCCTCATAACAATTTAACATGATGCATGGTTATACATCAACCAACTCATGCATTAACAATACCCAACAACCTTATACCATGAGCATGTAATATCGAATCTACATAGCATGCAACCAAACCATATCATATATATATTCGATATTAAACAACAATGTGCACATAACCATCAACAAATTCGAGGAAGATATCTCTCTTTACTCCATACCAAAAAAAACATAATAGCCATTGAGCTTATTTCTGTTTCTAGACATTCATTTATTTTTTTCCAAGAAAAAAGTCATGTAATTTATTTATAGAAACATAATTAGATTGCCAGATGTTGTAAAGCATTAATGTTTGCCTAATAAGGCATGTAGCATATAATATATGTAATTGTCCCCTTACATATCAACAACTAGAAACTTTATTCATGATAATATTACACAATTCTATCCAGAAAAAAAATTGTTTCCTCCCATTCTTTCAAAGATTACATCCCTATTTTAATCCATCAAAAAAGTATCAGTTATCATTCCCTATTTGTTTCGTTCACTGCCCATGAGATATACTTAGAAAGTGATCCAAAAAACTATATTATATGATTAAAAATTATATCCAATGATCAAGCAAATATTCAAAAAATTGTCCTCAGTGATTCTTGAAGATGTTACATACTCCTTTATCCTACTCTATCCTTGCTTTTGATAAACCATTTGCTATCTTGTTTTTGTCCCTATTGTTAGGGTCCTAACCCCCTAACCCCTCAACTGGATATCATAATATGTTTTTCTATGTAATAAAGGCCAACATTAGTAAATAAGGCCTATGTAATAATGTGAACATGTCTAATGTAAGAAGACTTAATAGAAGGTTACGCTTCTAGAAATATCTTCCTCTAGAATGTTCTCTAGAAGATAGAAATAGTATGAATAGGCGCATAAAGCATGGGAAATTTTTGTCTTGAGAAGTATTTTGTACTTGAGTTTTTCTCTGTTGGAGGATGCCCCCTCAAAGAGGCAATTGAACTTGGTTATCTAGATAATAAAGGTATCATTTATGGAATCAATTATGTCATTGTGCTCTCAGTTTTTCTATTTATGTTATAACAAACTTATTTATGCTCTGCATATTAACATATGGTACCTTACAAGTGGTATCATAACACTTTCCTCTACAATTTTTTAGACAATTTTTTTTCAGGCTAGAAACATCTTTAAAACCACATTGATATGTCATTCAGCAGGTAAAACTATGGTTGGGGAAGTATACACAAATGAAATACAAACGGTTTCACATGGTTACTTGAAACTTTGTTTCACCTGGTTGGAAACCTTTGTAACCCTTGTTAGTAGCCCTTCGAGTAGTACTGCATTAGACAACACCTGTACACGACCATTCACTACCACGTACCCTCAGGTATGTAGGGAGTCCCATAGGTTTCCTAAAACCAGTTGCAGGTCAACCACTTGACCGCCTGATTGTTATAGTGGCACCAAGAACAACACTTAGGAAGATTACTCTTGCATAAATGGGTAATCAGGTAGTACAGGTAAGGGTACAATTGAGCCTCCTTAATTAGAGGCCTTAGATATTGCGTCGAGTACTACTGTTGGACCTCAGTTGTATATTAAAGAGTTATAGCATAGGGTAAATCCTTTATCCATAGGAAAACTCAAAACCCTAACCCTTTCCACCGAACCATAACATAATAGAAACAGAGTGAACAATTTACATCATAACCTTGCTTCATGCACCCAGGTTATGAAATTACTACACAATTTTAATTATTAATAATTTGGTCATTCTATCATTGCGATATTAGTGAGGCAGGAGTATAACTTCGCAGGAGTAAAAAAAGAAAAGAGTATATTGGTCCCACCGACACCCTTATTTGGGACCTATCCCACTGGATTCCTCTCTTCACATTGATAATCGTGGTACCCCTCACTTATAAGCCCTTTTTATGTGGACCCACCCACCCTCTCGACACCCTTATTTGGGACCTATTCCATTGGATTCCTCTCTTCTCTTGAATCGCCATCGTACACCTCACTCATAACCCCTTTATGTGCGAACCCACAAACCCTAGTATTGCCCGCTTATAGCCCAAATGGCCCACACCAACAACCAAGACTTTGACAGTTGCATCCTTACCTTGGACACCACCCACTATCGGGCCAAGAATGAAATCAAGGACTAACTTCTAATATTTCTACCCTCAATTCCAAATTTGAAACCCTCCCTAAAGATGTGAAAAACTTTACAACCCTCTCAGAAGATGTGAAAAACTTAACAAGAATGATGAGTGAATTCTAGGGCCCTACCTCCGTTGAACAACCTTCACACCAAGAGGGCATTGACTCCTCCCATTCCATGGCCTTTCATTCTAACCCCCTTCATCATGAACCGTGTCTTCCCAAATTTGAGGTGAATAAATTTGATGGCTCAGACCCCACATGTTGGGTTACTTAAATGGAACATTATTTCTCCTTGCATGGCATTATTGATGACTTGACCAAGCTTCACATTGGTGTCCTTTATTTGGATCTTGAATGTTGGAAATGGTGGCAATGGTGTAAAAAAATTCACACAGAGGCTATCTTGCTTGGACCTAGTTTGTTGTAGACCTTTATGAACACTTTGATACTGACACACATCATTTGGGTCATTTGACCAAGCTAAAATAGTTTGGTGCAGTGGAAGAATATATCGCTGCTTTTGATCAATTGGATTTCGAAACTGAAGGCATGTCATACACATTTTTCTATGAATGCTTTATTAGTGGCCTTAAGGATGACATCCAAGATCATGTTCTAATGGCTCGCCTTCCAACGTGGCTTGCCGCTACTCACCAAGCCAAGGAAGCACTGGTTATCTCTTCCCAAATAAGAAATCCCTCCTTTATTCCCCACTCCCAATCCACCAATCCTATCCCTCCATCCCCTCCTATTAAGATCCATAAATTGACACGAGCATAAATGGTTGAACGCCAACTTAAGGGTCTTTGCTATAACTATGATGAAAAATATTTTCTAGGGCACAAGTGTAAAGAGAAAAATATTTTTATGGCCATTTATGGGGATGTTTCTAAAGATGATGGAGATGTTTCCCCTTCCAAAGTGCTACCCCAAGCCGATGATCCTAACCCACCCTCTTATCCACCAAAAGTTCAACTTCTTATCTCTCTGAATGCTCTCACTGGTATCTTTGCTCGCCAAACTGAATCCAGAATCGATCTTTTAAAGACTATGGTTAAGTTTATACATGAGTTGATTTACCACTTAAAAATTAGAGAAGAAGAAGTTTTAATGAGAGAATGTTGCAGCCATCATAAAGAATACAAAAAAAAGAAAAACCATTAAGAGAAACAAACCATAATGCCAAGATTATTAACGAAGTTCGACACAAGTTTGCCTATGTCTTCGGGCCTTTGTGTCAGTGGAGGAGGCCTTCTTATTAATATTCAATGCTTCAAAAGTACATCAAAAATGTATCAAATGGATTAAAAACTAGTCTGGCTATGTCCTGCTCGACCTCAAGAATCCAACACAACTGATGGCACTAAAAAATGTTGAGCGTAGCTCCCGGAAATGGCCTCCAAATTTTGCTTCCTAAATGGCTTCCCTACATAAAAATGGCTTAAGCTTCCAAACTCTTCATCATTCTATTGTATTTGAACCCCCTTTCCATGGAAAACAGGCCTGGTTAAGTATATTTGGAGATGGGGTAGAAATCCAACTTCCCCCCATGATTTGGGACTTTTCTTAGGCTCAGATTGCCCCTTTTAGGGCAAAAATCCAACTAAATCAGGCTTAAATATTTAAAAAACTCCAAACCTATAGTTAAAAACCCACCTTTTTTTGCTAATATGGGCATGCGCCCCTCTGTCTCCAGGCTCTAGGTCATATGAGTTCCATGTGTTCCAGCACTAAGCACTTGCCCTGGTCCTCGGAACCTGCTCTGGTCGTATGCGTGCCCATGTGGCCAACGGTCCTACGGCTTGGTCTCATATTATCCCGCCCATGGTTCCAGCACTGGGTTATATGGAATGAACCCCTGCAGTCTAGCACCTTGGTCGGCGGGCTATCCCTGCCGACCGGGCGCTATCCCCAAATATCCACATAACTCAAATGAATATTTCACCGTTTGGTATAACAAGTCACATATGTGGTGAGTCGGTTAGCCCATAGTCTGTAGTCCGTTGCTCATCTGGAGGTGCAACAAGTTTTTTTGATGAACCAACATTGGCCTCATCTGGGGTGCCACGTTGCACCCTATAATTGGGCCACGTGTCGCCTCCGAATTGGCCACCGTACATCTAGTCACTAAAACAGTCACTTGTACAGTCAACCTACATAGTCAGCCGCCTACCACGTGTCATGCCCAGAGAATGCCACATCACTGTCACCTATCAAATCATATAGCCACATGTCTGCAACACGTCAACCTATCACTGGGCCACATCATCGTATGGACTACCACGTCAACGCCTGTACAGTCCACGTGTCAAATCCGTACTATGCCAACTCCGCCTGAAAACGCCAAAACCGCGTGACACGTGTCAGCTCCTGGTACTACCACATCACCCTCCTGACATCATCATGACATCATGTTGATGTCACCTGCCATGTCATGCTGACGTCAACAGTACGACCTCACTGTTGACTTTGACCTGTTGACTTTGACTTTGACTTTTTTGCCTATTTGGGAAAAAGTTCAGAACGCGATAACTTTCGGATACGGTGTCCATTTTTGGAAAACAATATATGGTCGGAATCAACATGACGAGCCCTATGCAATGGCATTGGTTTTGTTTGATTCAGAGAAATTTTATTTTTAGGCCTTTCTGGATCCATTTTGGATCATTCCTCGCCACTAAGACCTTTTGGTCCACCAAAAGGATATTAACCAGTCATCAAGTGCGGGATAGGCCTCCCCACTTGTCCTTTGTATTTAAACTCTGTCCTGTGCACCTATCACATCATAATCAATTGCACAATAACCATGACAACTGAAAGCATATTGTTAGCCATTTGATCTTGTTCACATCTTACTGAATCCACTACCATCCATGTAGAATACATTAGCAGTGATAATATCACAAATATCACTGCAAATGAACCAATATGTTTGATGGTCTTGCACGACATTAACTTATCTTGAAGCAAAGTATGATTGAACTCCCATCCTACAACCATCTCATGTTCATGCTTAAGATCAACTGCTTGACTTGGTACACTTATAGGTGTACTGCTTGCATAAGTTGCCTTCTTTAATTGTTCCATTGTTAGAAGAGATTGATTTGCTTTTATGTGATGAGCATGTACAACATATTCATTGCCTTTCTTAAATAAGTGATATTGATTATGTTCCCTTTAGAAGATTTCTTTGTGATCATATAAATAAGGGCTACCTAAGACCATTGCACATGTTTCTAGCGGCACCACATCACATGTTACTTCATCAACATACTTAGACGTAATTACAAATTTTATGATACATTGCTTTGTTATGGGAAATTTGTGATCTTTGCTTATCCAATTTAGTGAATAGGGTTTGTGATGCATCTTGGTGTTTAATCCCAATTTGTTAACCACTTCTTCTAAAATTAAGTTAGATTGAGATCCATTATCTATCAATGCATCGATCTTAGTATGTTTCATAATGACCCTTATATGAAACAATTTACTTCTTGAATCAAAACCATCACCAATTTTACCTGTCAAACCAACTGTTGTGATTTTAGACTCATCACCTAAATCTGACCCCAAGTCTGTTGGTCGTGTTGTTGTTGCAACTTTTTGCCTCCCTTTCCTCTTTTTGAACCACTTCGGTTTCTTCTTTGGGTGCAATTGCCATCAATTCTCATCATCGTGCCCTTCTTTCTTGCAATGCTTGCAAGAGAGATTCTCTTCCTTCATTGTAGTTGAATTTGCTTTCTTCCCATTCCCTTTGTCTTTGCCTTCTTTCTTTAAAGATGATTCCCCTGATACACCAACTCCAGTTTTCCATACTTCAATATATGTTGCTTGAATAGAAACCTCATCAAGATTAGTAGGTCCATACATAAACACAGTATTACGAATATAAGCAGACAAACCTCCTATATACTTCATAAGAGTTTCTTGTGTAGTAAATGGAACATCTAACATCAAACCCATCTTACAAAATTCATTTGTATATTCCTGCAGTGACTATCCTTTTCTTAACTTAAGACTTTTCCATTCAATTAAAGCCTTTTCCTTATACCCCAAAGGATAGAATTATTTTCTAAGCACAGAAATAAAATCATGCCACGATGGAAAAATCTTACCAATTTTTCGAGTTCCATGTTTCATTTTACTTTGCCACCAGATGTGAGTTGTGCCTTCAAGACGAAGCGATGCCAATCTGATTTTGGTTGCCTCATATTTGATTTGCTGCACATTACAATATACCTCCATCTGTCTAACCTAGCTATCAAATTTCTCAGCATTAATTTCGCCATCATACATAGGCAAAACAAATTTTACATCAAGTTTAAGTAATGGCATATCAAGCTTATGTTTATGAGAATGTTTCCTTGAAGAAGTAGTATCTGAAATTGTACTTGAAGAAGAAGAAGAAGATGGAGATGATGGAGGTGAAGGAGGAGATTTTGGAGGGTCCTCTCCTTCTTCACTTTTGGCTTGCTTTGAAGATTCCCCTTGAACCGGGCTCTTCCGTTCTAAGTAATCATCATACAACACTTTTACCATCTTTGACATGGGAAGGAAAGTTCTTTGAAACTCTCTTTGATTTTGAGAAACTCCTTCTTCTGATGCTATACTCTCACTTTGAAATGTCCTCTTTCTTGATCCAATCTCTGGATCTTCTTATACAATCTCTCCTTCACGATGAATTAGCTTTTCCCTGGTAATCATGCAAACTGAAACAACCAACTGTCAACCTACTTCGATACCACTTGATTTGAAATCGATCATTAAAAGACTATGGTCAAGTTTATGCATGAGTTGATTTACCACTTAAGAATTAGAGAAGTAGAAGTTTTAATGAAAGAATTTTGCATCCATCATAAAGAATACAAAATAGAAAGTAAAAATTAAGAGCAACAAACCATAACGCCAAGATTGTTAACGAAGTTCGACACAAGTTTGCCTACGTCTCCGAGCCTTTGTGTCAGTGGGGGATGCTTTCTTATTAATATTCAATGCTACAAAGGTACATTAGAAATGCATCAAATGGATTACCAACTAGTCTGGATGTGTTCTTATCGACCTAAAGAATCCAACACAACTGACAACACTGAAAAATATTGAGCGTAGCTCCCAGAAATGGCCTCCAAAGTTTGCTTCCTCAATGGATTCCTTGCATAAAAATGGGTTAATCTTCCAAAATCTTCATCATTCAGTTGTATCTGAACCCCCTTTCCATGAAAACAGGCTTGGTTAAGTAGATTTGGATATGGGGGTCGAAATCCAACTACCCCCCATGATTTGGGCCTCTTCCTGGGCTCAGATTCCCCCTTTTAGGGCAAAAATCCAACTAAATTAGGCTTAAATATTAAAAAAAATCCAAACTTATAGTTAAAAACCCACTTTTTTTGGCTAATATGGGTGCACGCCCCTTTGTCTCCAGGCTCCAGGTCATACGAGTTCCATTTGTCAGAGTGCTAAGCACATGCCTTGGTCCTCGACCCCCACTCTGGTCGTATGTGCGCCCATGTGGCCAACGGTCCTGCGCCTTGGTCTCATAGTATTCCGCCTATGGTTCCAGCACTGGGTTATATGGAACAAACCCCTCTGTCTAGTGTATTGGTCAGTGGGATAGCCCTATCGACCGGGAATTATCCCCAAATATCCACATAACTCTAGTTCAAATGAATATTTCGCCATTTGGTATAGCAAGTCACATACGTGGTGAGTCTGTTAGCCCATAGTCTATAGTCCGTTGCTCATCCGGAGGTCACAGGTTTGAGCCCGTCGGAGGTGAAACAAATTTTTTTGACCAGCCAACATTGGGTTCATCCGAGGTTCCATGTGGTACCTTGTGATTGGGCCACGTGTCGCCTCCAGATTGGCCACCATACGTCTAGTCACCAACACAGTCAGCCTGCATAGTTAGCCGCCTGCCACATGTCATGCCCGAAGTGTGCAATGTTAATGCCACCTTTCAAACCGTACAACCACGTGTCTTCCATGCATCAACCTATCAATGGGCCACGACATCGTACAGACTGCCATGTCAATGTCTGTACAGTTCACGCGTCAAATCCGTACTATGCCAACTCAGGCTGAAAACACCAAAACTGCCTGACACGTGTCAGCTCTTGGTGTTGCCACATCACCATGCTGATGTCACCTGCCACATGATGCTAGCATCCTGTTGACGTCAAAAGTACAACCTGACTATTGACTTCGACTTGACTCTTTTTTACCTGTTTGGCAAAAAGTTCAGAACGTGATAACTTTCGCATATAGTGTCCATTTTCAAAAAAACAATATATGGCCGAAATCGACACGAGGAGCCCTACACAATGCCACTAGTTTCGTCTGATTACGAGAAATTTGATTTTTAGGCTTTTTTGGATCCACTTTGGATCACAAACTCTTAAGTTAATCGAGTATATCAAGAATCGAAAAGTCATTATCCTAGTCAACAGTGGCAACACCCATAATTTTATTCATCATCACATTGCTCAAGAGACCTTGTGCTATATTTGTGCAATCAATAATTTTCAAATCATGATTGCTAATGGTGGTTCCATGAAATGTGGGGGTCATTATGAAAATGTGCACCTACAAATTGGTCATTATCTCCTGAAATCCCACATTGTTGCTATTGATATGGTTGGTTGTGACATTGTTCTGGCTATTGAATGGTTACGTACACTAGGCCCCATCACCATGGAATTCAAGGAATTAACCATGTGTTTCCACCAGGATGGACAACGATACCATTTCTAAGGCATCACTCCAAGTTCCCTTGAGATTACCAATTCACACCAAATGAGAAAACTCCTCAAAAAAGGCCATTCTGGCATTATTTCCTAATTCCATACCATTCAAGCAGTTGAGAATCCCTCACCCATTGGTCATCATGACATCCAGTTTCTCCTCTCCAAACACCAATTTGTTTTTGAAAATCCCCAAGGGCTTCCTCCTTCCCATGGCACCCATGATCATTCCATCCCACATGTCCCTTATCACCACCCCTTTGCCCACAAAAATAAAATTGAAAATATTGTTCAGGAATTGTGAGTGACGAATGTCATTCATCCTAGTACCAACCCTTACTCTTCTCCTGTCATCATGGTACTCAAGAAAGAAGGTATGTGGCACATGTGCCCTGATTTTCAAGCCCTCAAAAAAATAACTGTCAAAGATAAATTTACCTTTCATGTCATTGATGACATTTTTTATGAACTAAGTGGTGCTCAACTCTTTACCAAACTTGATCTATGTTCTGGCTACCACCAGATACGTATGAAAGAGTTCAATATTCCCAAAACTGGCTTTCGAATTCATGAAGGCCATTATGAGTTATTGGTGATGCCCTTCGGCCTATGTAACACACTCCACACTTTCCAAAGCCTCACGACTCATGTCTTTCGTCCTTTCCTCCATCAGTTTGTACTCGTCTTCTTCGATGATATCCTCATTTATAGTAAAACTTAGCAAGCCCATATGGCCCATGTGGATCAAGTCTTACATTTAGTGTCTCAGCACAAACTATTTCTCAAACAGTCTAAATGTGCTTTTGGAGCTTCGTAAGTCGAGTACCTGGGCCATATTGTTGGAAAGGATGGTGTCTGTTTGTATCCTACAAAAATATAAACTATGAAGGATTGGCCCCGTCCTAAAACTCTTGAAATTTTGAGAGGTTTCTTGGGTTTAACTGGATATTATAGAAAGTTTGTTCAAAACTATGGCAAAATTGTAGCACCCCTCGTTGCTCTCCTTAAAAAGAGTGTTTTCAATTAGACTCCAGCCACATATCAATCCTTCCAAGCCTTGAAAGAGGCTATGTGTACGACTATTGTTTTGGCATTGTCTGAATTCAGAAATACTTTTGTTTTGGAATGTGATGATTCTGGGAAAGGCATTGGGGTCGTTCTCATGCAAGATGGAAGACCCTTGACTTTCACTAGAAAACAACTCTTTGAGAGACACTTGGGAAAATCCACCTATGAAAAGGAAATGTTGGATAATTTGCATGCGGTGGATCTTTGGCGTCCTTACTTGTTGGGGCAACACTTCCAAATTAAAACAAATCATTGTAGCCTCAAGAATTTTTTGGAACAAAGAGTTCCATCCCCCGAGCAACATAAATGGTTGATCAACATGTTTGACTATGATTATGATATCATTTACAAGAAGGGAAAAGAAAATGTGGTTGTTGATTCTCTTTCAAGGAAACAAGAAGAAGATGGGTGCCTCTTTTCCCTCTCCTTCACTATAGCATATTGGTTAAAAGTAGTTCACCAATAATGGTTCCAAGATCCCAAACTTTCTCAATTGATCCATCAATTGCAACAAGATCCTAAGGAATCTTTAGGATACTCTTGGCACAATGAGGAGCTCTGCTATAAAGGTAACCTGTATTTAAGCAAATAATCTCACCTTAAATCCACTATGCTCTCTGAACTTCATGCTTCACCAACAACTGGCATTCAGGTTTTCATAAAGCATATGAAAGGATCAAACGTTATTTTTTCTAGGAAGGAATGAAACAGGACATCCGTGCTTTTGTGGCCAAATGTGATACTTGTCAATGCAATAAGGGAGAACCAATCAAAATTTCAGGCACAATCCAACCTCTCCTTATTCCACCTACTATATGGACAGATATTTCTATGGACTTCATTATCAAATTACCCAAATTTGTCAATAAATTAGTCATCATTGTTGTCATCGATCGCCTTTCCAAATATGCTCATTTATGTGCCCTCCAACACCTCTTCACATCATCCATAGTGGCTCAAATTTTCATGGGTAATATCTTCAAACTTCATGGAATGCCCCACTCTATTGTCTTCGAGCGTGATCCAACTTTCACCAACAACTTTTGGCAATAATTGTTCAAGCTCTAGGGAACCCAATTGCATCTCAGCGCGACCTATCATCCTCATATTGATGGGCAAACTGAAGTTGTCAATAAGTGCTTGGAAACATATCTGAGGTGTTTTGCGTCAAACAGATGGTGGTACAACACATATTACCATGTTACCACTTGCATGAATCCCTTTGAGGCAGTCTACGACCAAAAGCCACATTATGTATTCTCCTACTTGACTGGTGTCTCCAAGGTCCAGGACATCGACAACACCCTTACAGTTTGAGTTTCCATTCTCTGTACCCTTAAAGATAATTTGCTCATGGCTCAGAATCACATGAAGCAACAAGTCGATCAAGGTCATTCAAAACGCCAATTTGTTGAAGGGGACAAGATGTTTCTTCGTATGCAACCTTATAAGCAAACATCCCTCAAAGAAGATTAATGCCAAAAACTTGCTGGAAAGTTTTATGGACCTTATACAATTCTCAAGTGCATGGGACCTACGACCTACAAGTTATCTCTTCCAAGTCACTCTAATCTCCATCTTGTTTTTCATGTTTCTTGCTTAAAGAAAGTGATTGGTACCAAGTGCTAGACTCAAACTAGTCTCCCTGAATTGGATGAAGAAGTCTTTGTTTGGTTGTAGACCCAGGTAGTATTGGACCACTGTGAGCGTCCTCTTTGCTAGTGCACAATTATGACACCCCTATTTTCCACGCTTTACCTATTTGTTACACTTTGCTAAGTGTCACACTACCTATTTATTGCACCTTGTTAAGTGTTGTAAGTGTCGCAACTCCACCACCATGTGAGAACATTTTTCATGGTCCCTAGACATGTTAGGAGAGAAATCCATCATTTGGAGGTCAAAATGTCATCTTTTACATTAGGATTTTGTCCCTTTTTTAGCATCATCACTCCCTTTCCCATATCCAGGGGGTGATGAACCCTTGCCATCGCTCCTTGCTCAATTATAGGGGAGCGACACTATCGCCCTATGCTCAATTATGGGGGAGCGATGAAGTGGTTACAACTAAGTTACCTGATTTTTGGGATAAGATCTGAGAAGAACTAAGTTGGTTTGGGTCAAGGATTGGAGTCATATCTCTTTTCTCCATCCTAGGCACCAAGTCCAAACCTCATGAGCTAAATCCTCATTTTCTCTAGCCATCTTCCCAGAATACCCTATGGTTGTTGTGCCTCAAACTCTTATATAATGGAGGCCATTCTTGGGTGAAGGGAGGAGAGAATTTAAGAGTATGATACTTCTGATATTGAGACATTCAAGAGAAGGAGGGAGAATTAAGAGCATCATACTTATGATTGTGTGAGATACAAGGGTCTGGAAAGGAGATATTGGAAGAGCTGCTGCAAAGTCAAACTTGAGATTGTAGGTGCTTCCATTTTGTTGGATTTCCAATAATACATAACTTGGCCTATTTCTCTCATGTCTATGCGTTCAAGTACAAGCATTTCTATTGTTTTTAAATTCATCATAGATAGATCTATTTTCACTTAACAATATAGTGTGGAAGAAGGAGGTTTTTCTTTGATCTTTGCAGGTCTTTTCTTACACCTAGGAGCTTGGACATCAAGGTCAAAGGCTGGAGCAACAAGGACAACTGACGTAAAAAGGTAAGTCATCCATCTCTTCCTTCTCATTCTAATTTTTTAAATAGGTCTAGGGGGGAAGTAGTTCACCATTTGTTTTCTTCTGTCTTGGATCAAGAGGGGTCTTGATCCAAGGGGGGTTTCACCTGCCTGCAGGGGGAACTTTACCATAGCATAAAATTGGCTACTCCACTAGGGAAAGTTCTCTTTAGTCTTTCCTTGGTATTTTCTAGCTTTTTTAGTCTTGATTGATTCTTCTTCCTTGATCTCTCCCCTTCCCCTATCATCATTAGGAATTTCTTTGAGCCAAACAACTAACGCTATCTCAGATATGGGCAAAGTTTGAGTTTTTTAACCACCTTACATGCTTCTTCGCCCCCATATAAGGGAGTGCAAAGCGATGAAACCTTGATTATCCCTCCCTGACAGTGTATTGGGGAGCGATGATACCCTAATCATCACCCTGTCTGCATTGTTACAGGGGCGATAGTCCTTTTCTGTGTGAATTTTGAGCTTATTTTGCCTCTGTTTTGTCAGATTTTTGTCTCAGGCCTCCTCATCAGAGCCTCTTCTTTCTATATGAGGCTTTGATTTCTTAGGATCCAATGATCATCATTGGCTTAATTCTCTTTGAGTCTCTTTTTCTTTTTGATTTTGTTTGAATGTACATCACCATCATGGGTCAACTGTGATCCTCAGATTGTGTCTTTTGCATCTTTGGATTGAATGTCACATGTTGATCTGTAATGTTCTGAACTTTGTTTCAAAGTTCTGAAATTGATCTTTTTACTTTGCATTCAAATATATTTTTCGAATTGAAAATTTCACTCGTGTTTTGGGCTTTTTTTTGTTTATGACCTATTATAAAATTGGTTTCTTGTTTTGAGTGGCAAGTATTGAGAGATTTCTTTCATTTGAGTTCTGTTGATGCTTGTCGACCTACTTTATTGCATTTTTTGGTTTGCATTCTTTTGTCGTGCGATCCTTTGTGTTTGCATTTAGTTCTATTCATCTCATTTGAAAGAAAGAAAACAAAAGAAGTTGCATTAATTTTTTTTCGTTGGATTTGAAATCATTGGAAAACCAAAAAGTGATTGCATTCTAGTTAGTGGGTGGAAGATTTTTTAGCTTGCATTTTAAAGCGAAGTAAATTGCAGTTAATTTTTTTTTATTGTGTATCCTATGGTTTCTTTGACTCACATATCAAACACTTTTGCATTCAAAGAGTAGCTCATGTTTCTTGCATTGAATGTTACACTTGTTTCTTTGCTTGAGACCTCTTGCTCCTTTCTGTAGATAGGCTTCTTCGAAACTAAAGATTGCATTCCATTCATTTTTTCTTTTGAAGTCTTCTTGGAGTTAGAGTGATAACACCATATAGTCCACTTCTATTTACCCTTTTGAGTAACAACAACCATAAAAGGAACAAGGCACTTAATCTAAAATCAACTAGACTTTTTCTTTATTAGAAAACGATCACAAGTCTAGGTTGTAGGGTGGAAAGTAAATTCTCCAAGGCCATTGAAACAAAACTATGAACACTAATGAGCAAAAATAAATTAGTAACATGAAGTTTTTGTTGGGAAAGCTCCTCTAACACATGAGTCAAGTGGTAGGAGAAGTCGAGAAAAGTGCTTGTACTGGTCCCCAACACTCTCTCTTAGTGGGGTTATGTGAGTCAAGGGGGCAATCTTAGTGGTGGAAAGTCCTCATTGTGACACCA
>ML835023.1:0-14398 GCA_009831015.1 Picea engelmannii
TTGGTTGTTCTATTATTCTTTTTATAGGACACCTTGAAAGATAACTTGTTAATAGAAGTCGAAAGGGTAGTTGTAAAATTATGGTAGAGTTCTTCAATGTTGTCCTTATAAGTTAGGAGATGGAATTTACTATTTAAATCTTTTAAGAAAATGTCAACTTTACTTTTGTCAAAGCGCAATTGCCTTTGATTATCAAAATTCTCTTCAATGGCGCTCTTGTGCATGGCAAAGTTTAGAGTTAGGGTTAAAGGTTTATGATCAGAGTCGGGTTCATGGTCATTTAAAAGGTCAAAAGTTGCTATTTGGTTGGAAACAAGGATATCATATATCACATAATCTACGACAATACTACCTAGCCCATGAATACAAGTCAACTGGTTGGAGTTTGGCCACTTCATTACTCCATTGCAAATTATTAGGTCTTGAGAGATGCAGAGCTTGACCAACTCAATACTAAACAAATTCTCAATTAGGTCTTCATAGCTTCTTTTGTAGCTATTAGATAAAACAAGGTCCTCATCTAGTCATAAAGGATTATGGTTGGAATGAGTGCTTAAAAGAGTAGCTTGTTTAGTTGCAGTCCTAGCTGGAGGATATTACCTTCATTTTTCAAACTATAAATATCTTGTTCTAAATTATTATAGGGATAATTGATATCTAGATTGTTTTTCTTATAAAAAGTAGAATGAATAGGTGAAAAAAAACAAATTTCTATATACATCTTCTTAGCATTGGTGTCTGAAATTTCTATCCAAATGTATTGATTGAGAGGGTCAATTTTATGAAGTTGAATGTGAGCACTGAGGAGAAATTCTCTTTCTAATATAACAAGCTATGCCTCCTATCCCTCTATGGTGGGAATTTTTGTTCCATGCCGACCACAAGACAAATCTTTCTATGTTAGGGAACTTAGACTCTTCATGCTTCCAAGTTTCAACTAGACAAATAATATCAATATCACTCGAGATCCAACTTATCATAGGACCTTTGCGCCATGGAAAGCCACAACAATTCCAAAAAAGGATCTCGAGTGTCCCAAATTCCTATTTATTATTATCCTTTTGGTCTCTATCCCTAACAACAACTTTTCGATTTCTAATTATTTCCCATTTTCCTTCTTTCCTAGCTTCTTTTACCTTTTGAACTTCCTTCCTTAATTCAACTTGGTCTTCATTTATAAATATTATTGACCCTTTTAAGCTTGGAGATTTAGTGAGTATGCTATATTTATGGTCATTACAACTTATTTTGACAAGTATCAACCTATTTTTGTGAACACTTATTTTTTCTAGTCTCTTTGCTTTTATGAGCTTCTATGAGGTAAGTTGTATCAATTTGTGATTTATTATTTAATTCTTCTTTTACTATTGCTAGCTTATCATCATCTTGTTTTTCTTTTATACCAAAATTATGAGGTTTAAGGCTCTTTTATTATGCTCATGGTCCAATTCCATGAACTTATTCATTCCCTCTTTGATGGGTTTGATATCCAATTTGTTTTCCAGATTATTGAGGGTCAAATTGTTGGTTAATTTTTCTTCTATCTCTTTAATCCTATCCCTCAAGTTACGATTTCTTCAACCTCTCCTTCTTGGGTTGATTTTTTTTTTTGAATGCTATCCTTCATTATCTGCAATTCACTTTTGAACCCTAAGAATCTATTCTCTATTTGAGTTTGAATGATATATTTGAAAAGTCTAATTTTTTTATAAGCATCGTCTCTAATCTATTTGGAGTTTTATGTCTCTTTCTTTCTTCACTCTATATAATCATAAAAAATGTCAAAGATGACTTTAGGAAGCCTCTCCAGAATTTTTGGAATAAATGATGGAGTCCTCGTATATATTAAATATGATAAAAATATATATAATAAAAATGTTTTATTCACCAAATCATACACATGTATTTGAAAAAATTCACACCAAACACACCCCCGAGTCGGGTGCCATCGACCAACTCCTGTATCACACCCCCGAGTCGGGTGCCATCGATCAACTCCTGTATCTGAAGCAGGATGCAACCACGTGGACGAGCTCGGATCCTTAGGCCACATCTGGCCGCAACTCCCTGTCACCTTATGCACGGTCTTAAACTAAGGAAGATGGTATTAACTCCAACCAAACTGGATCCTCGATTGATTGCACACGACAAGAAACTCCACCCATGGGAGAATCGCAGGAAAATCCTTCTCCCCAGAGCTCAACAAGATGTTATTCAAGCCGCAGAGGATTATATTCGCCAGACGCCTCAGGAGACTAGAGAGGTTCTAAATCCCTGGTAGGGCGAAGCCAGACAAGCCAGAGCGAGGGTTCAGAATGTCGAGGTCGATGCTCAGATGCTAGCATGGATTCCAGATGTCGGCTCTACAAGGGTAAGGGACACGAAGTATCACCGCATTATCGACCTCTATTGGCATACAAAAAATCTTCTGGGTCAAGCAATGACAGAAAAACAAGCGGCCTTCAATGCCTTTTCCATGCAACTCGAATACATTCAACTTCAACTAATAGCGCTGGATAGGAAAATGAACATCATTGCTCAACGAACGACGGGAGTCACCTTCGAGGAAAGAAATGAAGCCCAGCCCCAGGTGCCCTGGGACTCTGTCCCTCCCTCCGTTTAATTTTCTCATGAACTGTTGCTTAGAGATTTTCTGGCTTTTTAGTCACAGTAGATTACATGATAATATTAAGTTAGCTCTTAGACAAAGTGTAGCATGGACAATCAACATATTTTTTTGATGGACAGTGGGCTCTAAGTCCAAAGAAAACTTTGTTCTGCTGTTAATCTGGTTTTCCTAGTGGCAGGTCAGGAGCAGAACCCTTTAAATTTTACCATTTTATTATAATACAATAGAGTACTAATAGCTTATAAAAAAAATGCACACCAAACACATAGCCCTTTTTGGTGCGTTTGTATTATAATAAGTAATGCATATATGATCAAAGTGTATATTGCCTCATGTATTATTGATTCTCCTCATAGGAATATCAGTTCCAACCAAACTGCACGTTCAAAACTGCAGAGCCCTCGCTTGCATGTTTGAGTTTTGCACGCACATTACTAGTATATCCAGCTAGTGCTGGTCTGCTCTGGTTGATAAGTTTCTTTTTATTTAGAGAGAAATGTGGATCCCAGCCTGCAACAGGCTGGATTTTTAGTTGGTAGCCTTAAAACAAGGGTGCCAGATTCTAGCTCCATTAGTAGACATTGCACTGATGTCCCAGATGTACACCTCACAACCAAGAGTTGACCATGATGCAATAATATTTATGGTTTCAGATGTGGCTGCAACCTATAAACAAAAATTCTTCTGTAAAAAAACAATGCCATCGGATCTTTGAGCAACTTTGAGAGCACAGGTGCCAAAGTTGGAATACTTGGGAATTTGGAGTATCTGATTACCATGTAATTCCAAATGCATCGATTGGTATTTCTCCTATTATTCGGTGCTGTGATAGCGTGCAAATAAAACCTCAAAGAGATTGCCATTAAAATTAATTATAATATTTGTGATCTTTCTAGGTAAAGTTGATAAAATTATTTCAGTTTTCATCTTATTGATTCATACTTTCCATTGTTATGCTTTTTTCCATTCCATGCTAGCTTTTCATGTTGTAGCAATTTTTTTTGGCTCCATTGCTTTTGCTTTGATTAGGCAGTGGGGATAATCAATTACTTCTTGGGTATATGCTTTGTTTTGGCCTTCACAGGTCCATCGACATTGTCGTGGAAATACTTCTTACCCCATGCTTCGACTTCTTTGATTGTGGAAGTTCCATTTACTGCACTTCCCAATCGAGATCCAAATAGTTAACATAAGCAAATCTAGGAGAATAAGAAAGATAAGGATCCACATATGCGTAAAGCTTTCACATCCATTTAGTTAAAGAACAAGAATGGAGTCGCCTCTGTGTTTTGATGCGGAGTCTAGGGTTTAACCCTGGCCACTCACAACTCCTTGAGCTTGTATGGTGCACCTTCCTGCAGTCTTCTTCCCTCGACAGCCATGGCTGCGCCCGCTTTCGTTTCTACTAATGCTTAGTGTCGTGGGGCAGTTCCTTTTGTGCCCATGGGTAGGTCGTCTGTGCACGATTTTTCGGGCTCCCACTCTGGCTCCTCCTTCCGTGATGTTGTCCATGCAGATTTTGTCCCCCCTTCTTTTTCCTTCTTGGTTCAGGAATCTTCTCTTCCTACCATTTCTATGGGTGAAGATGTCGATGACGATGAAGAGTATTTCAGATCCGTGGGTTTTGGTCAAGGTTAGCAGATCTCAATACCTAGATTTCTTCTACTTGGATCCCAATCATGCAAAAAACAATTTTCATTCATCCTTGTGCAAAAGGATTCTTCATTGTTGAGTTTGACAATGAGGAAAACAAGGAAATGATTTTCAACTAAGGGCAGTGGTTTTTTTGTATGGTAATGGATTTCAATAAAGGGTTTCCAACAAAAATGATTTTGAGAGGTAAAAATTATTCTTGGTCTCATAAACTAAATCACAAAAGACCGTCTTTGTGTTGCAGATATTGTTTTGAAACAAGACACTTCACAACACAATGCCCCAATAGATCTAGGAAGAATATGAAGATCCAACAAAAACCAACTTGGTGGGTTAGCTCCAATGATGATCATCATGTAATCTTGAAAGATTGCAGAAAGAATCCTCAAGACAATGAAAATCCTTCTCAAACAAATCCCCATATACAATCGAATCCGTTACCTCCAAAAAAGAAACAAGAATCAACTCTGAAGCTCGAGATAGAGGAATCCATGTCTTTGGATTCAGGGCAGGGACTAAGGACTCCTTCTCTTGATTCAGGTAATGATAGTTAGGGTTTTCCAGTCCTAAACTATCGGTAAGTTGGGCAGATGAGGATGAAGAAGCAAAATCATCAAAGCATATAGAACCCCCAAAACCTCCAGATAAAAAAAATACAGGGATGGAAGGATTAGAAAGGACATTGCCATCTTCCAAAGAATTTTGTGCAATAGTTAGGAAGAAGAAAAAGACTCCAACAACGACACAACCAATGGTAACAAGAATTCGAACTCAAAATCCAACATAACCATGTATTGCTTTTGTCGATTATTATGCCAACAATTTGTCTGAATATGTTCATGTAAGGACTTATGGAATGCAATTTTCTTGGATATCTGACAACATAGGCTAGTGAATTTTGATTCCGGGCTAATAAACCATGGCAATAGACTTTGGAAATTTCTGCTATGTACTCCATGCCGACAAAGTTGATGAAAATTTTTAATACAATTCTAACTGTTTTTGTTAAAAAAAAATTTTCGCATCCAATTAAGGTAGTGATCATCGTAGTTGCTCTTATTTCATACCACCTTGTACAATATTTTGAAGATGTTTCCATATCTATGAGGGAAGGGTAGCGCATAGGAAGGAATCTTATCCATTATCCCTCCAAGAGGAGAGAAAATTGCATACACGTTCACCTCTTCTTCCATGATGTCCCACAATCCTCGGAGGCTTGATTTGGGCAACAAAGTTCTTGCCATATCTGATTTTATTTTGAAGTGGAATTTGTTGGAATAGTATTTGCATGCCAAATTTCTCACGTTAGTAGTCCCTTTGATGAAGGACGTAGAGTTGTTCCTGCTCTTTTCACTACACTCATCCTCTGCCATTTTCAACTTCGGGAATATTATGTTCACAATATTCAAGCACTGCTCTTCATGGCTGAGATACATCCCTTGGAACAACACAGTCATATCCTTTTGTGTCCCTCCTTCCACTTTAATGCCAAAGAACGTCACACGAACATATTCTCTTCCATGAAAGGATAGATGTATTGCCATCGATGGATGGTACCTTTCACCACATCTCGCCCAATTATTGAGACTTCAAAGGCCGTGAGAATGGTGGGAATGCTCACCAGTTTTATTTTCCAGGCAATAATGACGCCCCATATTCCTCCTCCACCGCCTCTTAGTGCCCAAAACACATCATCACCCATCGCCTTCTTGTCCATAATCTCACCGATGACATTAACGAGCAATGTGTTGATCACATTATCTGCATGTAGCACTTGTCGATATGTTTGCAGAGAGGTGCGCATGGCACTTGTTGATACATTGTAGACATATGCATGTGGCGCTTGTTCATATGTCGCGGACACACGACGAAAGGATAAAGAAGAACCTCCCCTTAAAAGAATGCCTTTGGTGTAATTAATGTTAGCAACATTACATGAAATCATAAATCTAGTGCAACCATCGAAAGGAGGCAATCTCTATCAACATACTAAGGTAGAGCATAGATATGTGACATTGACATGTTGAATGACAACCGATTTAAAGAATTATGTGAATCGGGATCTCTTTCATGGTGAAGAATGTGAGGTGATTAACACGATGCATAAGATTTGAAGACCATGATGATTCCATCCAGAGTTCCACAAAGTCATGAAATTAATTATCGTAATGTTCATAATAAGAGATGAAATTTAATGAAAATTGACCTACCTCATCTATTACATTATTTTTCATCACGATGGTTTTGAAGTGAATGAATGCTTCTCCCATAATCTTTCTTTTATTTTGGTTATGCATAACAAACTTATGGAGCCATCACTCTCTCATTGAATTGGAATATTCATACAATACCATATAATATTTATTTGTTAGAATCAATCCCTTTCGTTGTTCTTGTGTGTCATATTGTCGATTATGTGTGAGTGGGACATTGAAGGCTTCATTATTTCGGAAAGGGAAGTTTCTCTAGCACAAATAGATGTGCTTTTTAGCGATATATTGTTATAGTAATTTTTATTTAAATTTGTACGAACTTCCTTTTCCATTTTCATATTGGTTAATGTCTTGCGTTTATGAAGTATGATATATTCTTGTCACACAACCTTTTCCCATTGAATTTGTTCTTGCACAAGCTTATATTTATGACTAATATTCTCAACTTGATTTTCAACTCTTCCAATCCAATGCTAGAGACTTAATTTAATTATGTTTTGTGTTCGTATAATCATGACAAGGGGCAAAAGACAAAGATTGATCATGCAAATCTTCCTTCAACTTGTCATCTTCAAAATGATATGACAACAGGTCTTGAAAGTCTACGAAATTGAAATATTTATTGGTTTCTTGGAAAATAAAATTTATGAAATCTATTCTATTATCCTCTTCCATAGACATCAATGGATTGTTATTGGGATTATGGTTATTTTCCATCATCTTCAAATCATTTGAGACTTGAGTATATGACTATGAGCACAATTCAAAAACTGCAAAAGGGAGATTGTTAAAAGTTTTTAATAAATCATCTTGATGTTGTGATTCATGTCAATTTCAATTATCATCCTTTTTTAGAACTACATAATTGAAATGAGGACACTCAAAACTTGACATGATACATTCACCATACACAAGATTATTATATACACATTTTATCTATTAATGCCCCCCCCTCCAACCCTCTATAGAGTACTTGGAAAATGAGAGTTATGGTAAGATTGATTAAATGGATTTATGACATGTCTTGTCCTCTTTCTGCTTTTAAACTAGTTGGTGATTTGCATAAACAATTTAATATTTTCTTTTGCATTACTTTTTTGTTGGGTATGTGTTATATTCTTTGCATGTGTGTGTGTGGGCGCGTCAGATAAGACAACTGCGTCTTACGATCCCTTGTACTAGTGCTCTGTTTGTGCCGTGTGCGCCAGGCGCTTTCCTAGGGGGGTCCTGGGGGGGGGGGAGGATGCCCCCCCTTGGTTACGCGCAGTGCCCCCAATTTTTTTTTTTGGGCGGTTTTTGCTATTTTTAGTGGTTTTGTAAATTAATCCCGGATTAAGGGATTAGGGTTTTGGTATTACGGAATACCTAAAAACATTGTATATATTGTATGGTGAATGGTGAAATTCGATATAATGAATATAAGAAAGGTTTTCCCGGTTGAGGGTTTCCTGTATAAATCTCTATGTACTATGTGAATGAGCCATTGATTAATTTCTGTTTTGCTTAAGAATCTATATGCATTTCTTTACTTCACAGGTTTAAAACTTACATTTTTGTTGGTCAATTTTACCTTGTGAAAGCACATGCATATAATGATTACTTTTGACTTGATTATTTAATTCAATAGGTTTTGACTTAATTGTTTTACCTCCCATGTTCTCTGTGTCAATGTAATCAAAAGGAGGGCACAAAGTCATAGAATGTTGCTTCAAATCTCTTCGAGGATTTGAGCCTCCTCACACGGTTCATTAAAATAAATGATTCTTTTTTGTAAAATGAACATAGCCATTGTTTTAGGAAGAACATGTGTAACATCCCATATTTTAATCCCCACAAATTTTAATGTAATTGTATGAATGTGATTTAGGATGGTGAGATGATATGTTTGGGGTGAAGAGTCCATATTGATTAATGTGGTCGAGGGCCGAATTGTATATTATGTACATCGAGATATTTAATAAAATAAAAATAATCACTGGCTACAATACAAGAGGGACGAAAATGATGGGGGGGATATGAATCCACAAGAGAGGGGGATAAAGGGGGATCCAAAGGGAAATCCATGTTGTTTGCTTGAATTAATGTGCCATCACCAAATAATCCTCCATTTGAATTCTTAGACACACAATCATTAAATTCATGTAAGAGGGTGGGTGTGAGAAGTCACATCCCTTAATTATTGGGAGCATGGGGTTGAAGTACAATCATCTTTGGGAAGAGTGAGAGTCAAGAAATAAAGGGAGAAGAAGGAAATTCATATGGAAAAATGAGGTGAGTTTTTACATGTTGATTTTGGGTAGCAAGAGAAGAGCTGAGTGCTGGGAAGAGCACCAACCATGATGTGCTTGAGAGAAGCCATTGTTTGGCTATGTTTATGTGGAAAGGTATCTTGTGTGCCTGTAATAATGGGATGTGTGCCCGTGGAGCATTTTCTGTTGAGGAAATGGATCAAGAGCCTTGTGAAGGATGTTGTGAACACTCTTGGAGCAGTTGAGTGTTCATGGAGTCCCTAGCAGAGATATTCCTGGCCAACATGTGTTGGAAGCCTTGATAAAAGAATGGTATAGCCCGAAGAACTGCTTGGAGAGAAGGGGATACATTCTTTGGGTTGCGCAGGTTGTGGGGAAGAGAACTAGTGAATTGGAATTGTTGTTGGAGTAGAACCTGAGTTTTGGGTTGCTGAATGTGTAGAGTGGACAACCAAGAGGGACAAATCTCCTTGTGGACTCATAGTCTCAGCTTGGGGGTGGATTTCTATTGAGAGAAAATCAACATCGCCTATGGCTGGGAGGAATGTCCTTCGTACACATCTATTTGGTTATTTTATAAGCATATAAGTTTCTCTTATGTTTATGATGTTAATTCCGCTGTGCATGTGTTTTATTGAATGTTTTGTTGGAACAATTCATTCATGAGTTTATACTGTGTTGTTAGATGCATGCTAAATTATGGGCATGCTGCCCCTTGGTTATTTTATATGTATGAGGTGTTTTTAATTTTTGTGTTAGTAAGCAGGTATGTTACAATCTGGTATCAGAGCTTTTGGTTCAACATTGGGCTTGTATGGGCCAATACCAATGCAAATTTGATAGAATTTCGTTGTTACATATTTTGGGTCTGTGACAGATTGGGAAAAATTGTGGAACTAGAGTGAAATCTCCAAATTTATGAACAAATTCAAGTCAAAATTACACTCAGAATGGTTGAGAAGATGATCAATGGAATCGATCTACAAGTTGCAGAGTTAAATTGGTCTGGAAGGCCAAATTCTGTGTTTTAACAGTGATAGAGGAGTTAATAGAGTCAACGACTCAGATCTCATTTGACTTAACGATCAACACTCAAAATTCATTCTGGATCGGTTAAAACTTCCAAGTTCACAAAAGGTGAATTTCGGAGAAATTATAAAATTCTTGGAATTTTTGAAAAATTCCATACAATGATGACGTGGACCATACTATGATGTGGAATGATAGGGTCCACGATGGAAGAAGGAAGGAGTTGTGGAACATAGTTGATGGATCAATGATCGAGATCATCTTGACAGTTATAATCAACGACTAAGATTCGTTTGTGGGTTTGGGGAGGCCCGATGAAGTTTGGAGCAGTTTGGTGAATCGACGGTTGAGATGACTCTGATCTCGAAGATTAATGGTCCAAATCCATCGTGGAAGATGATTTTTGGAAGAAATCTCGTGGGAAAAATCTTTGCGATAAAATCCCACGAAGGTTTTGCCGATAGGATTGTGGGTTGAAGCTTTCAGGAAGAATCACGAGTGTGTTAACTTGATACTCAATGGGGAAAATTCCACGAAGGTTTTGTTGATAGGCTTGTAGGTTGCAAATTTAAGGAAGAACAACAAGCGTGTTAACTTGATACTCCACGAGGAAAAGTCTGTGAAGGTTTTGCCGATAGGATTGTGAGTTGCGACTTTCGAGAAGAACCGTGAGTGTGTTAACTTGACACTATATGGGGAAAAGTATACAAAGGTTTTTCCGATAGGCTTGCCCGCTGCAGTTTTCAGGAAGAACCGTGAGCGTGTTAACTTGACACTCTGCGGGGAAAAGTCCGTGAAGGTTTTGTCGATAGGCTTGCGGGTTGCAGGTCGTGGGAGAATCTTTATAAAATGCTCTTTGACAACCTGATGGGAAAATTTTGTGAAGAATATTCTAATAGGATTGTGGCTTGTGACTTCCATAAAAATCCTTATAACATGCTACATGACGCTCCGATGGGAAGAGTCCACAAAGGAGAGCTTAACAAGCTTGCAGAAGGTTTGGCTGATGGCTGATGGAGGATAATGATGGATGATGACATGGGAAAATCAAGGGATGACACGTAGAATCAGTAGACACGTGCCATGCCATGTCAGTTGTATTTCCAAGGTCAAGAGTAGGTCAGATTAATAGGCTTTTATTGTAGTAAAGTAGTCAATTTCTACGAAAATTTTCAGATTTTGAAGGTCATCAATTTGCAGAGGCATTTTGAGGCCCTAAACAACATTTTCAGGTAGTCAAAATCGAGAGAAATATATGTACATATGATACACACAGTCTCTGCTGCAAGAATGAAAGATCTCGGTAAGATATTTACAACGAGCCATTTTGAGTGCAAATCAGAGCTCATATGAGAAAGTTACAACTGAGATAGTGCAGGGTATAATTTAGGTACCCATTTACTTCCAGAGGGAATAACTCCTTGCTCAGAAGTCATTTTGGGGCATAGGAGTAGTTTGTGGAAATATTAGGGACTATATAAGTCAGCCATGGAACCATAATTGGACTCTGGGTACTTGAGATTGTACAAGATGGAAGGGAAGACATTTGTAGCATAGAGGGATAAAATGAAAAAATAGTCTAAACTTCTGCAGACCATAACTATCAGCCCAGAGCCCATGTAAAGGTGAAATTTTGAGAGATAGCTCAAAAAAGAGGCATGGAGATACCCATTTGGGATCCTGGTAAAATTCAGAAGGAGTTGGTTTGGTGATGCTCAAACAATGCTAAATTTCTAAGTTTGGAGAAGGTGAAAAGGGACACAGTTTATGTTTCTAGATTATTGTAGATTTTGACTAGAGAATTAGATCAGAAATACGAGAGTTGTTGTGAACCCACTATCATCAATATTACCAGTTTCTCCGAAAAAATGTTTTCTGGTTCCTAACAAATTTTATTCTATAGGTGACAAAAGTTGGCCTCTGAAAATACATGTGTAAAAATGGGTTAAACTGTTGATTTCAGGAAGCCATAACTTTAAGCTCATAAATCATATTGAAGCATGAGTATGATCATTGAAAAGGTAATCCAAAGGAAAACATGACATAAGGATTGAATTCTCTAAGAAATCATCTGGAGGTTTCATAAAATTGTAGGATAAGTGGACTTGGATTCCATGAACCATGCAACTATTTAAAGTGAAAGTTTTCCAAATAATGTTAATTTTGGATTTTTTTTCCAGATGATAGAGGTGCATGTCAAAGGTCAGTATTGGATTAGAAAGAGTATTGATACTCATTATAGTGCCTATACAGAGGTATAGAGGCACAATTGAAGTGCATTATCCTGACAAATAAAAGATGGATGAATTTTAATAGCAAGGCATTATTAATGGGGAGATTAGATGTCATGAGTGGTGATTGTGTGGTTATATTGCATATTATTAATTCCATATGTCCAATGGAAAGGAAAGCAGGGTTGAACTTGTTGGCATATTTATAGACATGTGTGCTTGTCATTGATGGCAAGATCAGAGTATGCAATGATGGCAAAACAGGGACTACGTAATCTCAGGAGGATAAGTGCAAAGGTGCACGCAGAGTGCAAGAGTGTGCTTGATCATTTGATGGCAAACATGCAGACAAGGAAGATCAGGGACAAATTGATCTGACTCCATTTCAAAGTTTTGGATACCGGGAGGTGGAAGTGTCGAAACACTTCACCATAGGAGTCCCGGAATCGCGAAATGCGAAATGCCGAAATCCCGAAAGCAGGAGACAATTTCGGAAACTGGGAGTTGAAGTGTCAAAACACTTCACCACAGGAGTCCCAGAATTGCGAAATGCGAAACACCGAAATCCCAAAAGCAGGAGACAGTTTCAGATACCGAGAGTTGGGGATGTCAAGAACTCTTACTACAGGAGTCCCGAAGTCGCGAAATGCGAAATCGCGATATGCTAAACCACGATATAATCTCAACCATTGGATTGAGGACAAAACTGGACCGTCGATCCAAGAAGGATACGTGGTGAAAGATCATCCTTTCGTTGACTGGAAAGTCAAAGGAACGAGGTTCCCTAACCTCTCGAACTCGCGATACGCAAAATCGTGAAATAACCTTAGCCGTCAGATCGAAGTTTGATCTGGATCGTTGATCCGACTCCATTTCGGAGTTTCGGATACTGGGATATGGAGGAGTCAAGTGTCGAGACTCGTCATCACAGGATTCCCGAAGTTGCGAAGTGCGAAAAGCCGTAAAGCTAATCTGACTCCATTTCAGAGTTTCATAGACTGGGACTTGGAAGTGAAGAACATTCACATCAAGAATGCCAAAATCGCAATATGCGAAATCGCGAAGTGATCTAGGCCGACAGATCCAGGAGGTGAATGTGGCAGACCACGTTAGAAAGGATAGGTGGAAGACTATGACACGTGGCACGATTAGACAACGACAAGTGTCAAGTTGATTTGGCATTTCAGGCCACTGGAAATCACAATTCTGAGTGACACGTGACAACCACTTGGGTCATGACACGTCATCAAGTGACGCAAGACTGACCTCACTCCGGGAGTTTTTGCTTCGAGATTTTTAACTCCATCACTCCCCCAAAGTCTAGTAGGCTGAAGTCCCGGGGTAGAGGATAGTCGTCCGATCACCACGAATCGAGGACCGTTGATCTGGAGATCAAAGCGCTTGTGTGATTGGAGAGGGGTCATATTCCGGTGGTCACATCGTCAAAGAACTGTAGAAGAGAACTCGAAGTGGCAAGCTCCATTTCGGAGTTTCGGGGATCGAGCACGGAGCGTAAAGAAATCTTTGCATCAAGGATGTCGAAATACCGAATTGCGAAATCGCGAAAGCGCTTTATGGATAAGCGCTCGGTCACCGATGGTGGTCACATCGTTGAAGAGCTGTAGAGGAAATATTGAAGCGACAAGCTCCTTCTTCGGAGTTTCGAAGATCGCGACTTGGAGAGTCGAGATGCCTCACAACAGGATTGCCGAAATGACGAAATGCGAAACACGTTTTGGCTCAGCATGTGGTCACATCCATTGGTCACATCGACGAAAGATGGAGGAAGGAACTAGTGCAACCAAGCTCAATTTTGGAGTTTCGGGGATCAGTACGTGAAGCATAAAGAAACCTTAACCACAGGAATCCCGAAATGCCGAAATATGAAACAACGAATTAAACTCAAGACCCTATGAACTCCATCCAACGGTGCAGGTGAACTTGAATATGATTGGAGGGCTACTGTTGCACTTCCCAGTGTAACTTCTAGAAACGACTGATGGTTTCTGCCAGAGGACTTGAAGAGGCCTCATAATGATAGCCAGATAAGATGAAGAGGCTCGAGGCATTTTCCAGTGATTTAAGACTATTCTTAGAGGCGAATGAGAGATGGATGAGCGTTGAAGCCTGTAACTGCAACAGAGAGGATTAGCTCGACTATGATAGAGAAGACGAAGAGTCTCAACTGCCAGAGGCTGAGAAATCTCAGCATAACACCCATTGAAGCTGGACGCGTGGGTTAAACCACCAGAGAAGCTGAAGAGTTGCAATGATGATCAGGTAGAGTACTCGACATGAGGAGGAGATGCAGGATAGAGAAGGGGGGTAGAGGCTATAAAAAAAAAAAAGTAAAGGCGGTGGCAGAGGGAAGTGCGAGAAAACACCTCGATGTGG